>OZ024797.1:19653416-19713276 GCA_964017045.1 Omphiscola glabra
GGCTGGGTTTATTAGGTTGGCTGGGTTTATTAGGTTGGCTGGGTGTATTGGGTTGGCTGGGTGTATTGGGTTGGCTGGGTTTATTGGGTTGACTGGGTTTATTGGGTTGGCTGGGTTTATTGGGTTGACAAGGTTTATTTGGGTTGGCTGGGTGTATTGGGTTTACTTGGTTTCTGCTGTGCTTCTTTTACAGAGTGGGGGGCTAAACGGGCGCCAGAAATGAAAATCTACCTCTAATTGATACATAAGTAAACGGGTCTCTAAAAACGTTAACGTCTTAAAACTTTTGTCCAAGGGAGCTGATCCAGATTTACCATGGACCATCCGCTGTCAGAAGTTATCATCGACACGATGTTGATTTTTTTTTGGTTTGAATGCTCAAAAAATATTGAAATTTTAAGGTCAAGAAATTATTTTAGTACCCCCCCCCCCCCCCCCCCCCTTTAAAAAAAAAAAAAAAAAAAAACAACAAAAAAAAAAAAAACAACAAAAAAAAAAAAACAAACCAAACAGACGTGTCGATTAAAAAGTTGAGTAATTTCGTTCCAAAGTGAGGTCTCCCTCTCTCCCCCTCTCCTTCCCGATTCAAATCCTTTTAATCTTATACACAACAATGAAAAAATAATCAATTTTCTGCTTCTATCTCCCTCCAATATTTTAAAATTAGCACACGACTAAATCCACCTCCACCCCACCCCACACCCAAAATCTTTAATAGTTTTGTTCTAGAACCAACAAAACAAATGTACAAAAGATCAAACTTTTTCATTGCACCGGACACACGCGCATTGATTTGTTCCGTTTAAAAAAAAAAAGGTGAAGGACTTAAAAAAGCGGGGGATAACTAGGGATGATACCGGGGACATCTTGACAAGCCGCAGCCGTTATAAGATCTCAGATTAAGCGTCTCGAATATCAACTCTAATCGATGACAAGTAATGATGGTGCTTTCTGGTCGCCATCTTGTACCCAGCTGTTTACTTCAGGTCATGAGGTCAGCACGTGATCAGCGGATGATAGGAACGTGGCCGTTGCAGAAACAATGGAGCTGTCAGCAGAAGAGAATCCGGCCGTCCATTATTACAGTTTGGACGGTCCAAAAATCATGTTGGTCAACACTAACGATCGCCGATTGGTATTTTTAAAAATAGGACCTCATGTCGAAATATTTGCTTTCACACCGAGAAAAATAAAATTTTACCGACTGACTTATTTCGTCTGGTTTAATGAATATTTCTTCACTTGGCAAATGTCTGGATAAGGTAAAGAGATTATGAATGTCTTAATAACGTTGTCACGTCCACTGAATGTGTTTTTATCTAGGAACCTTCCTTTCTCCACTTAATATGTTTGCATCTAGGAACCTTCCTTCTCTACTGAATATGTTTGCATCTAGGAACCTTCCTTTCTCCACTTAATATGTTTGCATCTAGGAACCTTCCTTTCTCCACTGAATATGTTTGTATCTAGGAACCTTCTCTACTGAATATGTTTGTATCTAGGAACCTTCCTTTATCCACTGAATATAAAGTAAAGTCCATAAAAGCCTTTAAGAAAAAAAAAGAAGTGGTGAATATTTAAAAAAATTAATATGTTTCAACTGTCGAATCGCCCATATAATTATGATGGGCCAGTGGTTTCCAAAATCTCTTACCCTCGGAGCCTCTTTGAATCAATTTGTGTGGAGCCTACTCTATGTGCCACAAGTAAATACTGTATAAGAGCTCCCCCCCCTTTTTTTTGTTGTTGAGAGTAGTACACACCCCCAGGACACTGTTTGACACACGAATAGAACTCTGTGATGAAGCCCCAATTCTGGGCCATTCTTATGATAATCTTAACTTTGGTAAATTCCTAGAATTAGTTCGCGATGTCTCACACGGCCGCCATCTTGGTTGCCTCGACCCGTAAAACTAAGAATAAAACGTTAAATAACCATGAAAAAAATTCCTAAATGTATCTCTAAACCTAACCTGAACAATCTATCCCTAAACCTCTAAAAAATATATCCCTAAACCTAACCTGAACCCTAAACAATCACGCTGGACACTAATAGTGTGAAATGGCCTTAACTTTCCTACAGATCTGTTTAATGACAGTTAATTTAAACACCCCCGTAACACCATTGCGGACACAGCACACCAAACAAATACATTATTCAATGAAATCTCGTCCCACTGCGCATGTCACTAAACATTTTCTGCTCGTGTGTGGGTGATCTTCTTAACTTTAATGGAAAAAAAATAATTTTTATTTTTAAAAAGAAATACCATCTTCTGCTGTGGCGGAAGGAATAGATATGATCACGTGACACGTGGTGATTCCTGCTAACTTCCATCACCCCCCCACCCACCACCCCCAAATTATGAAGCTGGAATTGACAAACAACAAGATGTGGTTGTTTGTTGGGACTAAATATGGACAGTTCAGCAGCACTGAGAAGATTGCTTTTTTCAGAACATTTAGTCAGTAGATTTTTATGAACTGAGGAAACATTTTTGAGAAGCGGGCGATGACGTAACCCATTATTTGTTTGGATGATTTCTGCAAATTTGTTTGTGTGTGTGGAAGATTTGACTTGGAATTATATCAATACTTTTTAATTAAGAATGAAATACAAAAAAAAAGAAAAACCAAACAAATAGATCAATAAAATGGATGGAAAAATCTCCAACCATCGGAACTCGAACACTTGGGCGTAAACTTGAAAGTCGAGTATTCTACAGGTTCTTCACAATGCCGACATTTTCATCACAATGCCGACATTTTCATCCTAATTCCGACATTTTCATTCTAATGCCGACATGTTCACCCTAATGCCGACATTTTCATCACAATACCGACACTTTCATCACATGGCGACATTTTCATCCTAATGCCGACATTTTCATCCTAATGCCGACATTTTCATAATACTGCCGACATTTTCATCCTAATGCCAACATTTTCATCACAATGCCGAAACTTCCATCACAATGTCGAATTTTTCATTAGAAATTAAAAATGTATATTAACTTTATTCTGACTACGCAGACAGGATTTCAATTAGTATGACAAAAATAATTAGACAAAATGCTGTCAAACAGGTTGTATAATTTAACGTTGAAACCAATTCCTTGCTTACCTACACGGTCTGACTTAATGGCGGTCTTTAGGTGCAGACATAAGGTAGCAATAGCTAAAACAAACAAATTTATTATTTCTCTGAAGCCGCAATCATTTGCCGGAGTCGGAGTCGTAGACTTTTATTGAACAACAACCAAATGAAAACAATAACCAGCCAACTAAGTTTTATCGTTCTGATGAATAAATGAAGAGGACAAACCCAAACAAACAACGCCTGCAAAGTTTGTGAACGCTATTGTAACAGGTCCCAAAGTTTCTTAAAAAAAAAAAACTTCTTATCTATAACAGGGGCGTACCCCGGGGGGGGGGGGGGGGACGGGAGGGAGATTTAAAACTCGCTTGTACAAACTATATAAAACATATATAGAGTCATTAAAAAATAAAATGTGCTTAATTAAGGCAGTAAAAAAGTATGTGTATGTCTGTTCATGGCGCATAGGTGTTTACTTTGGGAAGACTTGCATTGGAGACAGAAGACGACGCCCCTGAAAAAAAACTTGACCAATGAAACACTCTATGATGTTGTCATGCATTGTTTTCATGGCGTCATTGGGAATGTTTGTTAGAACTCGGTTGACAAATTTTAATCAGACTGACCTTGAAAAGGGAAATTACGAGAAAAATTGATTATCCCTTCCCTCCCTCCAACCACCCTCCTCCGCTCCCCTATGTCATGTCCTGGCCCTGATTAAATTTGGTCCATTTAATTATTCATCATCTTGACATTGAACCTGACTGACGGCCAGACGGTCTTTGATTGCGAAGATTCCCTAAGTCCTTGAAATGTCACCCCCAGCGTTCCCCTCGTTGATGCTTACAGTAAGGTCTAATAATAGTGAAACATGATTTGCTGAAACCGAAAGACTCCCTACTCATGTGTTACGAGTACTTCATCCCGGCGACTGACATCACGAAGTGAAGGAACTCCAGCTTGTTAAACACTGACTTCGAAATATTATAATTTCAAATTTCCCCATCGCTACCGGCATTGCCAGTTCCTTGGACTTTTTTTTAGTGGCTCCATCGTCGGACAGGAGAGTCGTTGAAACGGGCGGCGACTGCCATAATCAAATATATCAAATATAGAGAAATCCTTGATCGCATATACACCTCTGGCGATGCCTAAAGCATTGTAATGGTTAGTGCTAGTGTCTCCTGGGGTGGGGGTGGGGTGGGGTGGGGTGGGCCAAGATGTTGACGCACCACCTCACGAAAAACTTCTGCAGTTGGCCGAAAATGACCCCCCCCCCCCTATTTTTTTTCAATCTGAAAATGCCACCCCCTCAATACAAAGAAATGAAGTATCGACTGGGTTGGACTGGGTTGGACTGGGTTGGACTGGGTTGGACAGCCCATGCACACCCCAATTTCCTACGCCATTAGCTACTCGATAATGATGATAATAACCGACCGAAAGCTGTCATTATCTTTTCATTATGATATTTTAAGACGAAGCTGTCATTATATTTTGATCATGATATTTGAAAATATTTAGAAGAAGTCACTGGTTGACTTTGAAGCCACATTTTGTTTCTCTTTCATTCGGTATATTAAAAAAAATGTCACGAATATTATGTTAAAAACGCACACAAAACTTTCCAATGTATCGCTTAGTTTTGAGTATGACTACCTGTCCTATGGCAAAATAAATGTTAATATTAAAAAAAAAGATATTTATATTAATTGTGAGAACAACTGGTGATAAGAATATTTAAATGTTAATTTGAAATATTTTTTTTCAATGAAAATAAATCACTAAAATAAGAAATGATAATAAAATCACAATGTGACGTCATAGTTCATGTCCATGTCACTAGGTTAAGAAAACTGGCGTTGATGAGTTTGTCAGTAATTTTTTGTTTACATATTTCGACAAACAGAATTAATTGTATATGAACAACAAATAATGGGCAACGTCGATCCTGGCCATAAACTCATCTAGCGCACACACACACACACACATACACACACACACACACGCACGCACGCACGCACACACACACACACGCACGAACACACGCACACACACACACACACACGCACGCACGCACACACACACACACATATACACACGTACACACACACACACACACACACACAAAGAAAAGCAAGTTTAGGAAACTGAATTTGATATATAATAAAATTGCTTAGTCTTAGTGACGGGAAATGTACTCCAACGTGGGGGGCAACTAAGCCTATCTTCTGCCTTCACCCCCACAACCTGGTCATAAATGAACACAGCTAATCTAAAGAAAACATCCTTTAAAATCAACCTTGTTGCACCGAAGCGTTTACGCCAAACCTCATACCAGTGAAATGAGAAATAAAAAAATAAATAAAAAAAGTTGTTGCATAATATATGTTCAGTACAAAAAGACGTTCTTTACGACCAGCAATTGCTCTTCAATTACCTCGCTGATGGAACACAACCGACCTGATATTTTCATTATTTTCTTAGACTGTCCCCTCTTCCTATATTGTATGCGGCCTGACTGTCCTTGACATCATCAACCCACTCTCAAGTCTCCCACCCACACGACATAAAGTCTTCAATGAAAGGTTGTAATCCTGGGGATTATCTATACGTTCTCGCGTTCAAACCTTTGGGGGATTTTCATTTTACGAGTACGCGACTTTTGCGTCTTGCTTCCCGGGGTGCTGTCCTGTTACTGACAGACTAATCCCGCTATCATCTCCGGAATTGGGTCACGGGGTTAATTCCGTGCTGCTATGCACAAGATCAGATGTTCCACGGCGACCTGGGGTATTGACTGACGCACGTGCAGTAGAATATATTTAAACATCTTTTCCCTTTTTTTTCCTCTGGTTCTTTTTTTTTCATCTGCAAGGTATGAATTTCTCAGATAAGGTTTACTGTAAAAACTCTCAACAATTATTTGTATTAATTACTTCGCAAATTCTCACTGGGAAAATGTCGGATTTGGACCTCTTAGCATTCTTTCTATTTTTTTAAATTTCTTTGATATCTGAAATTTCAATCATGCATCAACTATCCAATTATCTAGGTCTTATTATTATAGATGCCTTTATCATATATCCACTTATCAAATATCTTCTTATCATCGATCCCCTTATAATAGTTCCCCCTATCACAGATCCTCTATCATGCATCCCCTTATCATAGATACCATATCACAGATCCTTTATCATACATCCCCTTATCATAGATCCCCTATCACATATCCTCTATCATATATCCCCTTATCATAGATCCCCTATCACAGATACTCTATCATATATCCCATTATCATAGATCCCCTATCACAGATCCTCTATCATACATCCCCTTATCATAGATCCACTATCACAGATCCTCTATCATACATTCCCTTATCATATATCCCTTATCACAGATCCTCTATCATACATCCCCTTATCATAGATCCCCTACCACCGATCCTCTATCATACATCCCCTTATCATAGATCTCCTATCACAGATCCTCTATCATACATTCCCTTATCATAGATCCCCTATCACAGATCCTCTATCATACATCTCCTTATCATAGATTCCCCTATCACAGATCCTCTATCATACATCCCATTATCATAGATCCCCTTTATCACTATAAAACTGTATTCATGGTTAAAACTGTCCCAAACAGAGACACGCGTCTAGCAGACAAGTCCAGTACTATGACCTAGCAGACACGTCCAATACCATGGTCTAGCTGACACGCCCAATACTATGGTCTAGAAGACACGTCCAATACCATGGTCTAGCAGACACGCCCAATACTATGGTCTAGCAGACACGTCCAATACCATGGTCTAGCTGACACGCCCAATACTATGGTCTAGCAGACACGCCCAATACTATGGTCTAGCTGACACGTCCAATACTATAGTCTAGCAGACACGTCCAATACCATGGTCTAGCTGACACGCCCAATACTATGGTCTAGCAGACACGTCCAATACTATGGTCTAGCAGACACGCCCAATACTATGGTCTAGCAGACACATCCAATACTATAGTCTAGCAGACACGTCCAATACCATGGTCTAGCTGACACGCCCAATACTATGGTCTAGCAGACACGCCCAATGCTATTGTCTAGCAGACACGTCCAATACTATGGTCTAGCAGACACGTCCAATAGTATGGTCTAGCAGACACGTCCAATACTATGGTCTAGAAGACACGTCCAATACTATGGTCTAGCAGACATGTCCAATACTATGGTATTACGGACCGTTATAAATGGAAAATTTAATCTCTTAATTTTATTCTATGGCTCGTTCTAGAAACAGTCCATAATAAAGAACGATACCAAAGTTTTAAAAATAATAACAAATAAAACGACAATAAAGGCCAGATCTAATTACAATTAATAACTTTTTAATTTGTGAACTTCAATTAAATAATAACAGCAAGAGAAATATGATTAAAATTATAAACTTACAGATTAGCTGGTACCGGTACTGTATATAAAAATACAACGAGCACAAAATGGTACAACGAGGGAATAGAAAAGTCTACACACAACAAAGTATTAAATGACACAGCACATCTCGTGATCAAAAGAAAATCTCACTCCCTCTCTATCGGTCAGCCCTTTTATAGGCATTTCCTACTAATGTCTCTCGAACCACCTAACACATTGTTTTGCCTTCCCGTTTTATCCAGAATCTTCTATTATTTTCGACAGTTTTCCTGACTGGAATAAATGTTGTAAACAAGTTTTTTTTAAGGCCACACTTCAAAGGCGGCCACGAGAGTTCACGAGGGGTCATGCACGTGGGACGCGAGATAGGCGTGCTTTAACACGTCATCCCTCATAACATATGGTATAGAAGACACGTCAAATAGTATGGTCTAGCAGACACGTCCAATACCAAGGTCTAAAAGACACGTCCAATGCTATGGTCTAGCAGACACGTCCAATACTATGGCGTCTTGCAGGTTTCAGATAAAATATTTGATATCACTGCTGGTTACGTCGCAGTAAATTGTTGTTCAATTCTATGACGTCGTCTTTTAGAATTTTGTGAAAATGTAACAAATATCTTGTTATTGTTGGTTCCATACTATGGCGTAGTAAATTGTTCTTTCAATACTATGACGTAGCAAATTGTTGGTTCAATACTAAAGTTTCTTTCAGAAGCATTGGTATATATTTTTCCATCTCATCCCCCCCCCCCACACCTTTTCTTGTGTTGAAATGTATTATAAATAAGGTAATTTATTTTACCTAGTGTTTAAATCTTTCAGAGACACTTTTGTTATTGTTAGAAACACTTTGTTATTGTCAGAGACACTTTTGTTATTGTCAGAGACACTTTTGTTATTGTCAGACACACTTTTGTTATTGTCAGACACACTTTTGTTATTGTCAGAGACACTTTTGTTATTGTCAGAGACACTTTTGTTATTGTCAGAGTCACTTTTGTTATTGTCAGAGACACTTTTGTTATTGTCAGAGAAACTTTTGTTATTGTCAGAGACAATTTTGTTATTGTCAGAGAAACTTTTGTTATTGTCAGAGACACTTTTGTTATTGTCAGACACACTTTTGTTATTGTCAGAGAAACTTTTGTTATTGTCAGAGACACTTTTGTTATTGTCAGACACACTTTTGTTATTGTCAGAGAAACTTTTGTTATTGTTAGAGACACTTTTGTTATTGTCAGACGCACTTTTGTTATCGTCAGACACACTTTTGTTATTGTCAGACACACTTTTGTTATTGTCAGACACACTTTTGTTATTGTCAGACACACTTTTGTTATTGTCAGACACACTTTTGTTAGTTATTTAGCAAAGATCAAAAAGCGAAATAAAAAAGAAAATATAAATAAAGTAGTTATACTCTCATTTCAATACACTATTAAGCTGTTAGGTTTGAGACTGACCACAGCTGTCATCTCAACAAACTGGCTGTTAGGTTTGAGACTGACCACAGCTGTCATCTCAACAAACTGGCTGTTAGGTTTGAGACTGACCACAGCTGTCATCTCAACAAACTGGCTGTTATGTTTGAGACTGATCACAGCTGTCATCTCAACAAACTGGCTGTTAGGTTTGAGACTGATCACAGCTGTCATCTCAACAAACTGGCTGTTAGGTTTGAGACTGACCACAGCTGTCATCTCAACAAACTGGCTGTTAGGTTTGAGACTGACCACAGCTGTCATCTCAACAAACTGGCTAACTGTAAGGTTTGAGACTGACCACAGCTGTCATCTCAACAAACTGGCTGTTAGGTTTGAGACTGACCACAGTTGTCATCTCAACAAACTGGCTAACTGTTAGGTTTGAGACTGACCACAGCTGTCATCTCAACAAACTGGCTGTTAGGTTTAATACTGATCACATCTGTCATCTCAACAAACTGGCTGTTAGGTTTGAGACTGACCACAGCTGTCATCTCAACAAACTGGCTAACTGTTAGGTTTGAGACTGACCACAGCTGTCATCTCAACAAACTGGCTGTTAGGTTTGAGACTGACCACAGTTGTCATCTCAACAAACTGGCACAGCTGTCATCTCAACACACTGGCACAGCTGTCATCTCAACACACTGGCACAGCTGTCATCTCAACACACTGGCTAACTGTTAGGTTTGAGACTGACCACAGTTGTCATCTCAACAAACTGGCACAGCTGTCATCTCAACACACTGGCACAGCTGTCATCTCAACAAACTGGCTAACTGTTAGGTTTTGGACTGACCACAGTTGTCATCTCAACAAACTGGCACAGTTGTCATCTCAACCAACTGGCTAACTGTTAGGTTTTGGACTGACCACAGTTGTCATCTCAACACACTGGCTAACTGTTAGGTTTGAGACTGACCACAGTTGTCATCTCAACCAACTGGCTAACTGTTAGGTTTGAGACTGACCACAGTTGTCATCTCAACACACTGGCTAACTGTTAGGTTTTGGACTGACCACAGTTGTCATCTCAACACACTGGCTAACTGTTAGGTTTGAGACTGACCACAGCTGTCATCTCAACAAACTGGCACAGCTGTCATCTCAACACACTGGCACAGTTGTCATCTCAACACACTGGCACAGTTGTCATCTCAACACACTGGCTAACTGTTAGGTTTTGGACTGACCACAGCTGTCATCTCAACACACTGGCTAACTGTTAGGTTTTGGACTGACCACAGCTGTCATCTCAACACACTGGCTAACTATTAGGTTTTGGACTGACCACAGCTGTCATCTCAACACACTGGCTAACTGTTAGGTTTGAGACTGACCACAGTTGTCATCTCAACACACTGGCTAACTGTTAGGTTTTGGACTGACCACAGTTGTCATCTCAACAAACTGGCACAGCTGTCATCTCAACACACTGGCACAGTTGTCATCTCAACACACTGGCTAACTGTTAGGTTTGAGACTGACCACAGCTGTCATCTCAACAAACTGGCACAGTTGTCATCTCAACACACTGGCACAGTTGTCATCTCAACACACTGGCACAGTTGTCATCTCAACACACTGGCTAACTGTTAGGTTTTTGGACTGACCACAGTTGTCATCTCAACAGACTGGCTGTTAGGTTGAGACTGACCACAGTTGTCATCTCAACAAACTGGCTGTTAGGTTGAGACTGACCACAGTTGTCATCTCAACAAACTGGCTGTTAGGTTGAGACTGACCACAGTTGTCATCTCAACAAACTGGCTGTTAGGTTGAGACTGAACACAGTTGTCATCTCAACAAACTGGCACAGTTGTCATCTCAACAAACTGGCTAACGGTTAGTTTTGAGATTGACCACAGTTGTCATCTCAACACACTGGCTAACTGTTAGGTTTGAGACCGACCACTTACACACAGCCGTTAGTTATGTATACAACATATCCAAGCCACGAGCCACGCATAACGATCACGTGTACAAGCCAGATCGCCCATAAACCACACGGCTAACATTGTTTTAATCAGACATGAAAAGCCTCCCAGAAGGACTGAAAGGCGCAGGCGGGCACTTACAGATGCCGCCGAGCCCTGGTCAAGAAAATGAGTCTTACAGTGAAGTCTTGGCCACACTGCTTGTCGAGTTATTGCCAGCAGCGCCCCCCCCCCCTTTCCGAACCGACCACCCAGGACACGTTAACGACTACCTGCATATCATTCCCGACTCAAGTTTCATCATTCATAATTAATAGACCAGGAGATTTATGGTGATTCGGGCGCAGACGACGATGAAAGATGTCGCTTTAGAGTACAGAAAAGATGAAATTGCGCCACCCCTCTCCCCTTTTCCGATCTCATATGTCCAACCGTATCAGATCAGTGTTGTTACATGAGGTCGTAGGCCGACTTTACAAAATAAATCAATTTAAAAAAAAAAACCTTTTTTTTTTGTTGCGGAAATTCCAGGTCGTGCCATTTTGGGGGGGGGGGGGTCTGTGTCGTGTTGATGTTGTTGTTGGTTCTCAACTTCCAAATGAGTGACACAGTGCTAGGGGACGTTCAGTCCCGTTTGACGCCTGTCTGTCCCTAACTGGCTAACTCCACCCTAACTGGCTAGCTCCACCCTAACTGGCTAACTCCACCCTACTTGCTAACTCCACCCTAACTGGCTAACTCCACCTTAACTGGATAACTCCACCCTAACTGGCTAACTTAACCCTAACTGGCTGATTCTTGTGGCTAACTCCATTATGGCTAACCCCATTGTGGCTAACTCCATTGTGTTCTATATGTTCTGGATCAAAACGATTTAAAATTCACACACCTTAAAAAATAGGTGCCCAGCAATTTCACAACGTCTGGATTTGAACACAAACCGCAACCCTCGACACGACCGGGTGGTTGTCACAAGGTAAAAGCTCGGTCAATTAAATCAAACCCTGATGTCTGACTTCGCTTTAGATCTAGACATCATCACAGGTGAGGTAGAAGAACATTTAGACATTATCACAGGCGAGGTAGATGAACATTTAGACATTATCACAGGTGAGGTAGATGAACATTTAGACATTATCACAGGTGAGGTAGATGAACATTTAGACATTATCACAGGTGAGGTAGAAGAACATTTAGACATTATCACAGGTGAGGTAGATGAACATTTAGACATTATCACAGATGAGGTAGATGAACATTTAGACATTATCACAGGCGAGGTAGATGAACATTTTTGATATAGGGCACCCGCACTCATGGAAACTGTTTAAAACAAAATTTTAATGCTTTAGATCTAGACATTATCACAGGCGTGGTAGATGAACATTTAGACATTATCACAGGTGAGGTATATGAACATTCAGACATTATCACAGGCGAGGTAGATGAACATTTAGACATTATCACAGGTGAGGTAGAAGAACATTTAGACATTATCACAGGCGAGGTAGAGGAACATTTTTGATATAGGGCACCCGCACTCATTGAAACTGTTTAAAACAAAATTTAAAATGATACTTTAGCAAGTCCTGCGTCATCAGATGATTTATCAGTATTTCAAAGAGAAATTATTTATAAGCAAAGGAATTATGCGAGTTTTTATATTTGATAATATCCTGAAATGTAAATGTCCGCAAGCAAAAACTGGAAACTTTACAGCGATGATGTCTTTGTTTTTTTTTGTGTGCTGAAAGTAATGCAAAAAGAAAATGGTTGACAACATATGAGAGATGGCATTTGCTATTTGTTAAAACCATTACAATGAACTTCAGGTCCTGGGGGCACACTGTGCTCCAGTCTCGAGCTGGGAAACGTGAGCAGACCCCGCCTCCCTAGCACATGTGACATCGTCCAGCTCACATGATGTCGGCCGACTTGGTGCTGCTTTATGTAGATCACGTGTGGGTCACCTTCATTGGGTTCATTTCTTTCTTATCAGTATGTTAATCTAAGGGTGCATTTTTGTAATGTACGGATTTTTAAAAAAAATCAACTGTCTATCTGTGACGTATCTGTGACGCATTAATCAAAGTGGTAAGGAGAGCTGGATTGTCGCTAGACAGGCGCTTAGCTGAACATGTCCGGCATTTTGATAACGCCCCGAGACGATGCCAGATGAGACAAGACACTGTCATGATTCTGTAAAGAGCATCGTCTAGAATAGATGTTTGCCTGTATCGATTCTTCAAACAGCTGACTGTAGATCTTTCATGTCATATTCGTATATATATGTAACCCAACCCTTAGCCATAATCAGGTCTTTCCGTTTATTTCAATCGTCAGGAATTTAAAAAAGAACAACACATCTTGTCCACATACCATTAGTAAAGAACAGATGCACACGCCTGATGAAAGCTTTGTAGATGTGACGATGAACTCCAAGCAAGCAAAGACTGCGGTACACTGAAACAAATATACAGACCCATCAACCAAGAAAAAGGAAAAGAACTAAAAAAAAACCCAAATCAATGCGGAATTATTAAAAAATAAAGTAAGATATATCCATTTCTTTCTATCAATCTCAGTATAAAGTAAGATATATCCATTTCTTTCTATCAATCTCAGTATAAAGTAAGATATATCCATTTCTTTCTATCAATCTCAGTATAAAGTAAGATATATCCATTTCTTTCTATCAATCTCAGTATAAAGTAAGATATATCCATTTCTTTCTATCAATCTCAGTATAAAGTAAGATATATCCATTTCTTTCTATCAATCTCAGTATAAAGTAAGATATATCCATTTCTTTCTATCAATCTCAGTATAAAGTAAGATATATCCATTTCTTTCTATCAATCTCAGTATAAAGTAAGATATATCCATTTCTTTCTATCAATCTCAGTATAAAGTAAGATATATCCATTTCTTTCTATCAATCTCAGTATAAAGTAAGATATATCCATTTCTTTCTATCAATCTCAGTATTTAGCTTCGGGCAAACTTATTTACTAGCTAATGTACCCGTGCTTCACAGGGGGGGGGGGGGGAAGGGGGCGGGGATTCTATAATTGATTGATTGGACAAAACGTGCTTATTATCTCCATGACATTGAATAGGGAAATTTTGTAGGTGGATGAGGTTTAATGCTTTATTGGAAGTCTCCAGTCATCTTGAATGTTTTATTGGAAGTCTCCAGTCATCTTGAATGTTTTATTGGAAGTCTCCAGTCATCTTTAATGCTTTATTGGAAGTCTCCAGTCATCTTTAATGCTTTATTGGAAGTCTCCAGTCATCTTGAATGTTTTATTGGAAGTCTCCAGTCATCTTGAATGCTTTATTGGAAGTCTCCAGTCATCTTGAATGCTTTATTGGAAGTCTCCAGTCATCTTTAATGCTTTATTGGAAGTCTCCAGTCATCTTGAATGTTTTATTGGAAGTCTCCAGTCATCTTGAATGTTTTATTGGAAGTCTCCAGTCATCTTGAATGTTTTATTGGAAGTCTCCAGTCATCTTTAATGTTTTATTGGAAGTCTCCAGTCATCTTGAATGCTTTATTGGAAGTCTCCAGTCATCTTGAATGTTTTATTGGAAGTCTCCAGTTATCTTGAATGTTTTATTGGAAGTCTCCAGTCATCTTGAATGTTTTATTGGAAGTCTCCAGTCATCTTGAATGTTTTATTGGAAGTCTCAAGTCATCTTGAATGTTTTATTGGAAGTCTCCAGTCATCTTGAATGTTTTATTGGAAGTCTCCAGTCATCTTGAATGTTTTATTGGAAGTCTCCAGTCATCTTGAATGTTTTATTGGAAGTCTCCAGTCATCTTGAATGTTTTATTGGAAGTCTCCAGTCATCTTGAATGCTTTATTGGAAGTCTCCAGTCATCTTGAATGCTTTATTGGAAGTCTCCAGTCATCTTTAATGCTTTATTGGAAGTCTCCAGTCATCTTTAATGCTTTTTGAGTCGATGGCAAATTAATGTTCGTCTCCCTTGAGATGTTACCATTGTGCAACACTCGTTTGTCACAGTCTAACGTCTACTGTGAGATGGTGTTTAAACTGTTGTTGCTGTTTTATTATATGTTTTATTTAACCCTGCAACCTGCTCGATAGATATTATTTTTTTTATTTATCCCAAAACAGTATTTCATTCACTATTGCTTCTAAGCCCTTCTCTACCAATTCACCCCTCTATCCACAAAATCCACCAACCCAACCTCAAACCAGCTCTCTTCTACCATCCCGTTTTTCTTTTCAACCTCTTTTATAAAAGAAAAAAAACAACGCCAAACCTCTATTCCGTTTCCGCCGATCTCCCAGCATACACTAACATACTGTCCCGTCCCACATAAACTACGATCATAGTTGATCTTAGTCCCTCCCTTCTATGTCGCAACCTATTATTGTACTACGTGCCAGGATAAGTTAATCTGTAGTCGCTGACTGTCTTGACGATTTATTATGACAAAGTATTACACAATTAAAACCTTTCCGTAGCATCGCCGTATTCTTCTGTTCCACATTTCCATCCAATCTTTAAACCGACTGACTAATCTCTTTCACATCACCGTCGCAGAAATCACCTTCAGTATCAGATCGTTACACCCGAACCCCATCAATAAATATCTTAGTGATAGGCCAAAACCGGTAAAATATGCCCACTGTCCCTTTTCCCCGACCTTACCGATTCCCACACCGAATAACCACCGAGCTATCACATCGACCAAGTCTTCTCCCTAATCTAATCGGCTCCCACACCCAATAACCACCGAGCTATCACATAAGCCAAGTCTTTTCCCTAACCTTACCGGCTCCCACACTCAATGACCACTGAGCTATCACATCAACCAAGTCTTCTCCATAACCTTACCGGCTCCCACACCCAATACACACTGAGCTATCACATCAACCAAGTCTTCTCCCTAACCTTACCGGCTCCCTCACCCAATGCCCACTGAGCTATCCCATCAACCAAGTCTTCTCCCTAACCTTACCGGCTCCCACACCCAATGCCTACTGAGCTATCACATCAACCAAGTCTTCTCCCTAACCTTACCGGCTCCCACACCCAATGCCTACTGAGCTATCCCATCAACCAAGTCTTCTCCGTAACCTTACCGGCTCCCACACTCAATGCCCACTGAGCTATCACATCAACCAAGTCTTCTGCTCAGACCAAACCTCCTCCCGTAACCACAAAACCATCTCATTTATCCATAGAATAGAAGCCACGGTGTTTAGCCCATTTGCTTTCCAATCTTTTAGCCCCATGCTACTTCTGAGCTTTAAATAAAAAGGTTTTTGTCCCACCCACTTCCCCCAGGGATACAGTTTAAAATGTTGTCTCCGTGAAATTTTGAATTTCAATGACGGGATCTATTTATAGACCGTCAGATTCAACGTTATAGCGTATAAAACGTACAATAAGTGACAACATTTTTGTATTGCAATAAATCGAATGACAATGACAATGGTCAACTTTAAATGCGCACCATCCCGTTTTAGAAAAAAACAAACAAACAAGTGTCAAACCTGAGATGTGAATAAATGTCTCGACAGTAAACTATTCACCAGTTGTGTCTATTGAGTATTTGTGCCAAGTTTCAGCGCGATAGCCTGCCGGAAAGTGGGTCAATAAGCCTACCGAATATTTTGCCACACGGAAACACACGAAAAAAAGCGGAGTTAATGTGAAGGATTTACGAACAATTTAAACAATTCTTAAATACAAAGTTTTCCTACAAATCCTTAACAGGCATTTTGGTATGATTTTATTTTATTGTCCGTGATTGATCATTGGCCAAGACGCAGTTATGTAAATGATGATGATGAGTTATGTAAATGATGATGATGAGTTATGTAAATGGGTAAACTTCTAGCGAAAAGCAGTTTCACACTTCCTTCATTTTTCCACTTAAAAAATACATTTTAATTTGACTGCATTCCCCAACACGTAACAAATACAAAGCAAATAGCATCAGCTACGCAATCTCCACACCTATTGAACAAACCATATTTCATTCATCTCACCCCCCCCCCCCCCCCCCCGAAAAACAGGAACAAAAACTGATGTTTTGGGGGTTTAAGTGGTTGGAGGATAAAAAATTTGATTGAATGTGTTGTCATCAGCAACGAGTCTTTGTGTCAAGTTTCATTTCGATAAGATAACGCGCAGTGGGTCAATTAGCAGTCTAAAGATTTCGCCACAAACACGCGAACGAAAACGAAGTTAATATAAAGGATTAAAAAAAAAAACCCAACTTTTATTGGTGCAAATGTTTACATAATGTTGTTGTCCCGCATGACGTACTTCTTAATCTCGTGACCAACTTAAGTCCATATTCGTCTATGCAGAATTTCCGCCCATTTGTGTAAACGGTTTGGGAATGTTTATCTTGACAACTCCCCCCCCCCCCCCCCCAACCACGTGTCTTGTCTGAAGGCAGTCCAATATGGCTTCGTGTATTCTTGTCTGTATAGCTGTCAGGATGTTTTTCTCTAAGTGTGATATTCGCAAACAGATGACGAAACGAAGATGATTTAAAAAAGAAAAAGAATTTAATCCCAAAATGTTGATATTTTAACATTGTACTCGGGGGAATAATTGGTGCCCTTTCGATACGAGATAATGTATTAATTTTTCGATTGTACAACTGACACCATCAAAGTATTGCATTTACAAAATTAAAGTCAGGCAGTGACAACATCAAATTCATGTACCAGTGACACCATAAAAGTCATGCAGTGACACCATCAAAGTCATGCAGTGACACCATCAAAGTCATGCAGTGATACCACCAAAGCCATGCAGTGGCACCATCAAAGTCATGCAGTGACACCATCAAAGCCATGCAGTGACACCATCAAAGTCATGCAGTGACACCACCAAACCATGAAGTGACACCATCAAAGCCATGCAGTGACACACTCAAAGCTATGCAGTGACACCATCAAAGCCATGCAGTTACACCATCAAAGTCATGCAGTGACACCATCAAATTCATGCAGTGACACCATCAAAGCCATGCAGTGACACCATCAAAGCCATGCAGTGACACCGACAAAGCCATGCTGTGACACTCTCAAAGCCATTCAGTGACACCGACAAAGCCATGCTGTGACACCATCAAAGCCATGCTGTGACACCATCAAAGCCATGCTGTGACACCATCAAAGCCATGCTGTGACACCTTCAAAGCCATGCTGTGACACCATCAAAGCCATGCAGTGACACCATCAAAGCCATTCAGTGACACCATTAGAGTCATTCAGTGACACCATCAAAGCCATTCAGTGACACCATTAGAGTCATTCAGTGACACCATCAAAGCCATTCAGTGACATCATTAGAGTCATTAAGTGACACCATCAAAGCCATTCAGTGACACCATTAGAGTCATTCAGTGACACCATCAAAGCCATTCAGTGACACCATCAAAGCCATGCAGTGACACGATCAAAGCTATGCTGTGACACCGACAAAGCCATGCTGTGACACCGACAAAGCCATGCTGTGACACCGACAAAGCCATGCTGTGACACCGACAAAGCCATGCAGTGACACCATCAAAGCCATTCAGTGACACCATTAGAGTCATTAAGTGACACCATCAAAGCCATTCAGTGACACCATTAGAGTCATTCAGTGACACCATCAAAGCCATGCTGTGACACCGACAAAGCCATGCTGTGACACCGACAAAGCCATGCTGTGACACCGACAAAGCCATGCAGTGACACCATCAAAGCCATTCAGTGACACCATTAGAGTCATTAAGTGACACCATCAAAGCCATTCAGTGACACCATTAGAGTCATTCAGTGACACCATCAAAGCCATGCTGTGACACCGACAAAGCCATGCTGTGACACCGACAAAGCCATGCTGTGACAACATCCATTTTATGTACCAGTGACAAGATCAAAGCTACAATTTCTTGTGACGGCAATTTTTAAATACTTCATAATTGAAACGAGCTACCAATCCTCCAATCACGATGTGACGTAGATCTATGGAACATTGACTCCTGCTCTGACGCCATCAGTGACAATATGCTCATCATGAGCAGTGACGATTTCAAATTGTTCTAACAACTCTCTTACCCAAATAAAAAAAGAAATACATAGAACAATACAAAAGATTTATAAATGAGATATATACATGAGATATATAAAGTACATTAATTTATGACATGAATACGTTGACTGACTTCTATTGCCCAGATTTGGTTCTCGGAGTGACTTGAGCTCTTTAATCAAGGGGACAGAACTGTCCACACCAAGGGCCATAGTGAGTTCCCTTCGTATATAATATGTAAGAAATTTCTCTTTGAAAGAAAAATTGAATTTCTAATTAATGTTTCAATTTTAGAATCTTTTAAAATTAACGCTTTAGTAAACTCCAATGAAATTTGTAAAACATATTTTTTCAATGGACACACACTTCTTAATTCCATAGTGATGTAAAAATCCCAAGGTTCTAATGACTTTAATTAAAAAAGGAATGGATTTTTACAGTTGAAAAGAAGAATTTTACAAAAAAGTTGATGCAAAACGTATGTTCAAAATGTGAAACAAATTTGTTTTGTCACATTTGACTGCTTTGTCAGCTATTTTTAACTTCAAATGTTTGTGGGAGTAAATTTTGGAAGTAAAGAGAAATGAATCAACTAAAGTCACTTAAACCCAGCAGGTTAAAGATGTTGCCACGTAATAGTCCGTAGAATTCATGGACGCCACGTGGCGAGTTACATTGAGGCCGGCTTTTTTGTTACCAGCCAACTATGCCACGTTGGATTAAAATCAGCTCACATTTAAAGAAAAAAAAATAAAAAAAAAAATGTCGTTTTGACACCAAAATGCACCTGACTGGTTTGTCCCAGTTTCGGCTGGTGTGACTTCAGGGTCAGAAAGTCAACCCAGATTTGTAGAACACTTTAAAAAACCCTCAGATTTATATTACATAATTTTGGATTTAAAAAAAAAGAAAGAAAAAGCTGTTTATTGGGAGTCAAACCGAAACAGCGTTTGTTCCGGATATTTCTGGGGGTCATCCCCAACTGTGATGGGATACATTTGAACAAAGCAGACTAACGCCCCATAGGGCAGCTTCATACCGGACAATGTTGGACACTGTGGTTGAAAGGTCCAACTTTCCCCCAGTAAGCGTATGCTGCCCCTCGTCCCTGTATCTGAGTAGCTTAACATGAAAGTAGGTGAGTGTATTTTAGAGAGGGAGAGCGCGCGATTGTGTGCATTCATTATGTAAATAACAGCACGTTGCCATTTAAGGTTGCCCTAGGCTGCACTTCCTGAAGAACTCCCACTGTCCTCCCTACAGAACTGCCATACACTCCCTACAGAACTCTCACTGTCCTCCCTACAGAACTGCCACTGTCCTCCCTACAGAACTGCCATACACTCCCTACAGAACTCTCACTGTCCTCCCTACAGAACTGCCACTGTCCTCCCTACATAACTCCCACTGTCCTCCCTACAGAACTGCCATACACTCCCTACAGAACTCTCACTGTCCTCCCTACAGAACTGCCACTGTCCTCCCTACAGAACTGCCATACACCCCCTACAGAACTCTCACTGTCCTCCCTACAGAACTGCCAATGTCCTCCCTACAGAACTGCCACTGTCCTCCCTACAGAACTGCCAATGTCCTCCCTACAGAACTGCCACTGTCCTCCCTACAGAACTGTCACTGCACTCCCTACAGAACTCCCACTGCCATCCCTACAGAAATCCCACTGCCCTCCCTACAGAACTGCCACTGCCCTCCTTACAGAACTACCACTGCCCTCCCTACAGAACTGTCACTGCATTCCCTACAGAACTGCCACTGCCCTCCCTACAGAACTCCCACTGCCCTCCCTACAGAACTGCCCCTGTACTCCCCAAAGCAGGGTTTCCTTAACTTTTCTATTCTATGCACCCTCTTCAATGATCGACAAAATCTTGCACCCCTAAACAAATCTCCTGTTGGTTGCATTTTAACACTGGGAAACATGGACTTCTAATATTTCCACTGATTTGAAAAGAAAATGTTAATCTAAAAATACAAACAAAAAATTAATTCAAAATTTTAACTTATTGTATTTAGTAAACTTGAAATGAAGAAATGAAAATAACAACATCATTTATATCATAGCTGAAAAATCAACGGCACCTCTTTTCCTATTATCGCTTTTCACGCTCTAACCCTGAAGACAACCTCAGACCCCTGGGGGTACTCGCCGCCCCCAGTCTGGTCAGCCTTGTTCTTAAACAAGGTTATTTACCAACTAGTGGAATACGAGGAAACCCGGAAACATCATGTTTAATTGCATTGTTCTTATCCTTTTTAGCGTTGGGGGCAAAGGAAATATGTTTTGAAATCGAGATGTGTGGCGCTGTAAAAATGTTAAGGACCCCTGCCCTACTGCAGGAATATTAGAGCTATCTTTAGCTGCGAATGGTTGACAACGTGCCTGAGATGTCGCAGCCTGACAACATGCGCAAGCCTCGCCAGCAGCATGACAACCTGTGCAAACCTCGTCAGCAGCACGACAACCTGTGCAAGCCTCGTCAGCAGCATGACAACCTGTGCAAGCCTCGTCAGCAGCACGACAACCTGTGCAAGCCTCGTCAGCAGCATGACAACCTGTGCAAGCCTCGTCAGCAGCACGACAACCTGTGCAAGCCTCGTCAGCAGCATGACAACCTGTGCAAGCCTCGTCAATCTTATTTCGAATCTTATTTCTGGAGTAGGAGTCAGCAAACAGTTCTTCGACTCCTAAGCCTTGAATGTGTAATAACTAGCCTTGACCTAAATGCGGTTGAAGGAAGTGGGATTAAAGAAAGGATCAGGTCCATGGAAAGCTGTCGAGACCGGATGTTGTTCTCAAAGATTTAATGGTCACATGCAACAAAATAAGAATATTTTTTGAAAATTTTTGTTGTTGTCGTTTACAGTGGGGAATGCGAAGGCGTACTTTTTTTCTTCCAAAAATTGCCTTCAAAATGCAGGTGCGTCTTGTAGTCCGTAGCTTCTTGTAGTCCGTAGCGTCTTGTAGTCTGTAGCGTCTTGTAGTCCGTAGCGTCTTGTAGTCCGTAGCGTCTTGTAGTCCGTAGCGTCTTGTAGTCCGTAACGTCTTGTAGTCCGTATCGTCTTGTAGTCCGTATCGTCTTGTAGTCCGTAGCGTCTTGTAGTCCGTAGCGTCTTGTAGTCCGCAGCGTCTTGTAGTCCGTAAAATACTGTAGATCTTTAATTATTGATCTTCGTTCTGTTCGATCTTTTTAATTTAAAAAGAAAGTTAAACATAATTAACTTCTTAATTTTTTCTTTGGGGACCAGGAGGGCAGTTTCTAACAGGTTTCAAATAACTTTTACCGATAGTGACAAAATAAGATTATCCGTTATTAGAACAGAAAATCAAATTGTGCATAAAGTTAGCATCATACAAATATCTTGAATTGTTTAGAACAGCGATACTCAACCTATCTCACACCGCAACCCCTTAATACAGTTACTTGCGTTGTGGCGAGCTCCAACCACAAAATTATTTTCGTTGCTTCTTCATTACTGTAGCGTATGTGTGTTTTCCGATGGTCCTAGGCGACGCCTGTGAAAGGGTCGTTCGACCCTCAAAGGGGTCGTGACCAAAAGGTTGACAACCGCTGGTTTAGAACAAGTTCAGTTTATAGGAGATTTACAGGGGCAAAGGTCATCAATCGGGAATTTCGGGAAGAAATTAAAACTATCAGTCTGAAAACGTTAGGTGCTTAGTTTGTGTGTGTGTGTGTGTCATTACGGACCGTTATGAATTGAGAATTTAATTTCTTAATTTTAGACTATGGCTCGTTCTAGAAACGGTCCATAATAAAGGACGATACCAACATTTAAAAATAATAACAAATATAACGACAATCAAGGCCAGAGCTAATTACAATTATTAACTTTTTTAATTTGTGAACTTCAAGTAAATAATAACAGCAAGAGAAATATTATTAAAATTATAAACTTACAGAATTTCTGGTACCGGTACTGTATATAAAAATACAATGAGCACAAAATTGTATGAGGAAATAGAAAACTCTACACACAACAAAGTATGACACAGCACATCTCGTGATCAAAACAAAATCTCTCCCCCTCTCTATCGGTCAGCCCTCGAACCACCTAACACATTGTTTTGCCTTCCCGTTTTATCCAGAATCTTCTATTATTTTCGACAGTTCTCCTGACTAGAATTTATGTTGTAAATAAGGTTTTTCTAGCCACACTTCAAAGGCGGTCACGAGAGTTCACGAGGGGTCATGCACGTGGGACGCGAGATAGGTGTGCTAAGAACACGTCATCCTTCATAACAGTCACTATGTAACCCTATGTTTCTTTTTGTGAGCTAATGAGGTCCTTTGCCACCCAACAGACGAGATTTTCCTCGGGTATCGCTAGATATTAAAAAACCGTGTGGCTGGTGCGAAGAGAGGGGTAAAGGCACAGTAAGTGACGTCATAGTCGCCCCCTAAATAAAATTAACGTCATTATGAAAATCTCCACAGTGCTCTAGTGACGTCACGCCACCGTCTCCAACCACCACCTCGCTGTCCGTGCCGACAGTAACATTGGGTGTTTAGCACCACCTCGCTGTCCGTGCCGACAGTAACATTGGGTGTTTAGCACCACCTCGCTGTCCGTGCCGACAGTAACATTGGGTGTTTAGCACCACCTCGCTGTCCGTGCCGACAGTAACATTGGGTGTTTAGATTTGATCTTGAGGCCACACATTCCTCGTCAGGTGATTGTCACATTAAAAAAAATGTCAGCAGTCCCACAGCGTGTATCTCATCGTCCGATACACCAGATTAAAAATGTCAGCAGTCCCACGGCGTGTATCTCATCGTCCGATACACCAGATTAAAAATGTCAGCAGTCCCACAGCGTGTATCTCATCGTCCGATACACCATATTAAAAATGTCAGCAGTCCCACGGCGTGTATCTCATCGTCCGATACACCAGATTAAAAATGTCAGCAGTCCTACGGCGTGTATCTCATCGTCCGATACACCAGATTAAAAATGTCAGCAGTCCCCCAGCGTGTATCTCATCGTCCGATACACCAGATTAAAAATGTCAGCAGTCCCACGGCGTGTATCTCATCGTCCGATACACCAGATTAAAAATGTCAGCAGTCCCACGGCGTGTATCTCATCGTCCGATACACCAGATTAAAAATGTCAGCAGTCCCACAGCGTGTATCTCATCGTCCGAGGCACCAGATTAAAAATGTCAGCAGTCCCACGGCGTGTATCTCATCGTCCGATACACCAGATTATAAATGTCAGCAGTCCCACAGCGTGTATCTCATCGTCCGATACACCAGATTAAAAATGTCAGCAGTCCCACGGGGTGTATCTCATCGTCCGATAAACCAGATTAAAAATGTCAGCAGTCCCCCAGCGTGTATCTCATCGTCCGATACACCAGATTAAAAATCTGAGCAGTCCCACGGCGTGTATCTCATCGTCCGATACACCAGATTAAAAATGTCAGCAGTCCCACGGCGTGTATCTCATCGTCCGATACACCAGATTAAAAATGTCAGCAGTCCCACGGCGTGTATCTCATCGTCCGATACACCAGATTAAAAATGTCAGCAGTCCCAAAGCGTGTATCTCATCGTCCGATACACCAGATTAAAAATGTCAGCAGTCCCACTGCGTGTATCTCATCGTCCGATACACCAGATTAAAAATGTCAGCAGTCCCACGGCGTGTATCTCATCGTCCGATACACCAGATTAAAAATGTCAGCAGTCCCACTGAGTGTATCTCATCGTCCGATACACCAGATTAAAAATGTCAGCAGTCCCACAGCGTGTATCTCATCGTCCGATACACCAGATTAAAAATGTCAGCAGTCCCACGGCGTGTATCTCATCGTCCGATACACCAGATTAAAAATCTCAGCAGTCCCACGGCGTGTATCTCATCGTCCGATACACCAGATTAAAAATGTCAGCAGTCCCACGGCGTGTATCTCATCGTCCGATACACCAGATTAAAAATGTCAGCAGTCCCACGGCGTGTATCTCATCGTCCGATACACCAGATTAAAAATGTCAGCAGTCCCACAGCGTGTATCTCATCGTCCGATACACCAGATTAAAAATGTCAGCAGTCCCACAGCGTGTATCTCATCGTCCGAGGCACCAGATTATAAATGTCAGCAGTCCCACAGCGTGTATCTCATCGTCTGATACACCAGATTAAAAATGTCAGCAGTCCCACAGCGTGTATCTCATCGTCCGATACACCAGATTAAAAATGTCAGCAGTCCCACAGCGTGTATCTCATCGTCCGAGGCACCAGATTATAAATGTCAGCAGTCCCACAGCGTGTATCTCATCGTCCGATACACCAGATTAAAAATGTCAGCAGTCCCACGGCGTGTATCTCATCGTCCGATACACCAGATTAAAAATGTCAGCAGTCCCACTGAGTGTATCTCATCGTCCGATACACCAGATTAAAAATGTCAGCAGTCCCACAGCGTGTATCTCATCGTCCGATACACCAGATTAAAAATGTCAGCAGTCCCACGGCGTGTATCTCATCGTCCGATACACCAGATTAAAAATCTCAGCAGTCCCACGGCGTGTATCTCATCGTCCGATACACCAGATTAAAAATGTCAGCAGTCCCACGGCGTGTATCTCATCGTCCGATACACCAGATTAAAAATGTCAGCAGTCCCACGGCGTGTATCTCATCGTCCGATACACCAGATTAAAAATGTCAGCAGTCCCACAGCGTGTATCTCATCGTCCGATACACCAGATTAAAAATGTCAGCAGTCCCACAGCGTGTATCTCATCGTCCGAGGCACCAGATTATAAATGTCAGCAGTCCCACAGCGTGTATCTCATCGTCTGATACACCAGATTAAAAATGTCAGCAGTCCCACAGCGTGTATCTCATCGTCCGATACACCAGATTAAAAATGTCAGCAGTCCCACAGCGTGTATCTCATCGTCCGAGGCACCAGATTATAAATGTCAGCAGTCCCACAGCGTGTATCTCATCGTCCGATACACCAGATTAAAAATGTCAGCAGTCCCACGGCGTGTATCTCATCGTCCGATACACCAGATTAAAAATGTCAGCAGTCCCACAGCGTGTATCTCATCGTCCGAGGCACCAGATTATAAATGTCAGCAGTCCCACGGCGTGTATCTCATTGTCCGATACACCAGATTAAAAATGTCAGCAGTCCCCCAGCGTGTATCTCATCGTGCGATACATCAGATTAAAAATGTCAGCAGTCCCACGGCGTGTATCTCATCGTCCGATACACCAGATTAAAAATGTCAGCAGTCCCACGGCGTGTATCTCATCGTCCGATACACCAGATTAAAAATGTAAGCAGTCCCACGGCGTGTATCTCATCGTCCGAGGCACCAGATTATAAATGTCAGCAGTCCCACAGCGTGTATCTCATCGTCCGATACACCAGATTAAAAATGTCAGCAGTCCCACGGCGTGTATCTCATCGTCCGATACACCAGATTAAAAATGTCAGCAGTCCCCCAGCGTGTATCTCATCGTCTGATACACCAGATTAAAAATGTCAGCAGTCCCCCGGCGTGTATCTCATCGTCCGATACACCAGATTAAAAATGTCAGCAGTCCCACAGCGTGTATATCATCGTCCGATACACCAGATTAAAAATGTCAGCAGTCCCACAGCGTGTATCTCATCGTCCGATACACCAGATTAAAAATGTCAGCAGTCCCACAGCGTGTATCTCATCGTCCGATACACCAGATTAAAAATGTCAGCAGTCCCCCAGCGTGTATCTCATCGTCCGATACACCAGATTAAAAATGTCAGCATTACAATATTTCATTTGGCCGATTTCAGATCTTCGGTTTTGAGGAAATTTAAAAAAAAAATATGTTGAAGAAAAATCAAAATGTTCGCAGCATTTTTTTGGATCTTTGTCTAAGACAACGGTTCTCAACCTGTGGGTCGCGACCCATTTTGGGGTCGCACGACCATTTTACAGGGGGTCGCCTAAGACCATTGGAAAACACGTATACTCTACAGTTATGAAGCAGCAAAGAAAATAATTTTGCGGTTGGGGGTCGCCACAACTTGAGGAACAGTATTAAAGGGTCGTGGCGTTAGGAAGGTTGAGACCAACTGGTCTAAGAGTTATCTTTCCATACTTGTGTCTTTCTCTAAGGCAGTGGTTCTCAAGCTTCCTAATGGTTGAGAACTTTATATTTTGGATATTATTAGTTTTAAATCCACCGATCTTTCAATACGGACAGTGAAGTGTATTGCTACCATGCTAGGCCTATATCCACCAATACACATAGAAACTATAGTGTTGTCTAAGCCTATTGATATTTATATAGCTTAAATACGGAAAAATGAAATAGGGCTCCCGTCCCGAGAGGGATGGAAATTATGGGTTTAGTACCCTTTGTTATTTGAAATTGGGTAATCAAGTGTATGTGTACTAAGTTTGGTCAAGATCCATCCATTAATCTAGGAGTATTAAGCCTATTGACCTATTGTACTTCTGGATATTCTAATTAAAAGTATTATCCTCCTCGAAATGTGTAAAAATTGTCTTTTCTAAGTAATTATTCTTCGAATACGAAAATTTATACAACTAAATGCATTACTATAACTATAGTACATTTAAGTTGAAAGAGGGGTCCCCCGGGCCCATTCGATAATTTTACCGAATTAATTTTGCCTGAGATGGGGCTTTATTTAATTAAGGTATGAAGTTAAAATTTTAAATTTGTCCCATAGAAATCTTTCGGATAATGCCGTAGATATAGCTTTTTAAAATTATCGAACTTTATGGAAAATTCTAGATTGGATATCATTAGTTTTAAATCCACCAAGTGTATTGCTACCACCCTAGGCCTATATCCATCAATTCACATAGAAAATATAGTGTTGTTTAAGCCTATTGATATTTATATCGCTTATTTAAAGGAAAATAAAATGGGGCCCCCGGCCCCAGAAGAATGAATATTATGAGCTCAGTACCCTTCGGTATTTGAATATGGATAATCAAGTGTATGTGTTCTAAGTTTGGTCAAGAACCATCTATTCATGTAAGAGTATTTGTCGGTCATTTTATTTATATAGCTCATATTAGAAAAAAAAACGAATTCGGGGCCCCCGGCCCCAAACGAAATGCTATTAAAAGATCTCAACCCCTTAAGAGTTTCTTCGGGATAATGATGGATACATTTGCCACGTTAGGTCAAGATCCATCAATCCGTGTGAAAGCCCTTGTGGAACACACAAACCCACACATTTTCACTTTTATAAATATACTAGCCGATATACCCGGCGTGGCCAGGGAGTGCATTAGGACCCCGATCCCGGTGGCCTACAGATCCCGTTAGGATACTGTTCTCTTTGGGATCCCGTTTCATCTAGGGACCCTCCTTTACAATGTTATCCAATTTCCTGATTTGGTCGTGACATAGATTTAGCTTTTTAAAGATATCGAACTTTCTGGAAAATTCTAGATTGGATATTCTTAGTTTTAAATACACCGATATCTAAAAATGGACAGTGCAGTGTATTGCTACCACGTTAGGCCTATATCCATCAATTCAAAAAAAAAACTAAAGTGTTATCTAAGCCTATTGACCTATAGAACTTTCTGGAAAATTCTAGATTAAATGTATTATCCTCCCCGAACTGTGTAAAAACAGTCTTTTATTAGTAATAATTATTCTTCGAATACGAAAAATTATACGACTAAATGAATTTCTATAACTATAGTACATTTAAGTTAAAAGAGGGGCCCCGGGGGCCCATTCCATAATTGTACCGAATTAGTTTTGCCTGAGATGGGGCCCTATAATAATCATTCGGTTAAGTTATGAAGTTACAATTTTAAATTTGTCCCATAAAAATCTATTGAATAATGCCATAGATATTGCTTTTTAAAGTTATCGAACTTTCTGGAAAATTCTAGATTGGATATTATTAGTTTTACATCCACCGTTATTTCCATATGGACTAAGAAGTGTATTGCAACAAAGCTAAGCCTAAATCCATCAATTCACATAGAACCTATAGTGTTGTCTAAGCCTATTAATATTTATATAGCTTATATAAGGAAAAATGAAATGGGGCCCCCGGCCCCAGAGGAATGGATATTATGAGTTCAGTACCCTTTTGTATTTGAGTATGGATAATCAAGTGTATGTATACTAAGTTTGGTCAAGATCCATCCATTCATATAGGAGTATTAAGCTTATCGCTATATATATAGCTCATATAAGGAAAAATGAAATGGGGTCCCCGGCCCCAGAAGAATGGATATTATGAGTTCAGTACCCTTCGGTATTTGAATATGGATAATCAATTGTACGTGTACTAAGTTCGATCGATGTCCATCCATTCACGTAGGATTATTTGTTTGTAATTTTTTTATATAGCTCATATAAGAAAAAAACGAATTCGGGGCCCCCGGCCCCACACGAAATGTCATTAAAAGTTCTCAACCCCTTAAGAGTTCCTTCTGGATAATGATGGATACATGTGCCAATATTGGTCAAGATCCATCAATCCGTGTAAAAGCCTTTGTGGAACAGACAAACAAACAAACACATTTTCACTTTTATATATATACTAGCCGATATACCCGGCGTGGCCCGGGATTGCATTAGGACCCCGATCCCGGTGACCTACAGATCCCGTTAGGATACTGTTCTCTGTGGGATCCCGTTTCATCTAGGGTTCCTCCTTTCCAATGTTATCCCATTTCCCGATAGGATCCCGATTTGATTGTGACATAGATATTGCGTTTAAAGCTATGGAACTTTCTGGAACATTCTAGATTAAATGTATTCTCCTCCTCGAACCGTGTAAAAACTGTCTTGTTTAAGTAATTATTTTGTAAACTTGAAAAATTATAAAACTAAATGCATTTCTATAACTATAGTAAATTTAAGTTAAAAGAGGGGCCCCGGGGGCCCATTCCATAATTGTACCGAATTAGTTTAGCCTGAGATGGGGCCCTCTAAAAATCATTCGGGTAAGTTATGAAGTTAAAATTTTAAATTTGTCCCATTAAAATCTATTGAATATTGCCATAGATATAACTCTTTAAAGTTATCGAACTTTCTGGAAAATTCTAGATTGGATATTAATATTTTTAAATCCCCCGGTGTTTCAGTACGGACAGTGAAGTGCATTGCTACCACCCTAGGCCTTGATCCATCAAATCACATAGAACCTAAAGTGTTTTCAGAGCCAATTAATATTTATATAGCTTATAAAAGTAAAAATGAAATGGGGCCCCCGGCTCCCCAGGAATGGATATTATGAGTTTGGTACCCTTTAGTATTTGAGTATGGATAATCAAGTGTATGTGAACTAAGTTCAGTCAAGATCCATCCACTCATGTAGTAAGTATTAAGCCTATCGATATTTATATAGCTCATATAAGGAAAAATGAAATGGGGCCCCCGGCCCCAGAAGAATGGATATTATGAGTTCAGTACCCTTCGGTATTTGAATATGGATAATCAAGTGTACGTGTACTAAGTTTGATCGATATCCATCCATTCACGTAGGAGTATTTGTTTGTAATTTTTTTATATAGCTCATATAAGAAAAAAACGAATTCGGGGCCCCCGGCCCCACACGAAATGTTATTAAAAGTTCTCGACCCCTTAAGAGTTCCTTCTGGATAACGATGGATATATGTGCCAAGTTTGGTCAAGATCTATCAATCCATGTAAAAGCCTTTGTGGAACAGACAAACCCACAAATTTTCACTTTTATATATATATATATATATACTAGAGGATATACCCGGCAAATTTTCCGGGATAGCATTCGGAACGAATGAACTTCAACCGTCTACAGCCTTATAATTATTCCGATCCCGGTGGGCTCCCAATCCCGTCGGTATCCCGCTCCCGTTAGTATACCGTTTCCCGGTGGGATTCTGATCCCTCTGGATCCCAATTCCAATATGATCCCAATCCCGTCGGTATTCCGATCCCGGTGGTATCTCGATATCAGTGGGATTATTATAGCTGTCGGATCCCGATACCGGTGGAGTACCGGTCTAGGCCTATTGATATTTATATATAGGTTAAGAACGGAAAATTATATGGGGCCCTCAGCCACAGAGAAATGGATATTATAAGTTCAGTAACCATCGGTATTTGAATATAGATAATCAAGTGTATATGTACTAAGTTTGGTCAATATCCATCTACTCACAGAGGAGTATTTGCTGTTAATTGTATTTATATAGCTCATATAAGGAAAATTATGATGTTAAAATTTTAAATTTGTCTCATAAAAATCTAGTGAATACTGCCATAGATATAGCGTTTTAAAGTTATGGAACTTTCTGGAAAATTCTAGACTGGATATTATTAGTTTTAAATCCACCGATGTTTCAGAGCGGACAGTGAAATGCATTGCTACCAGCCTAGGCCTATAACCATCAATTCACATAGAACCTATAGTGTTGTCTGAGGCTACTAATATTTATAAAGCTTAAATAAGGAAAAAGAAATGGGCCCCCGGCCCTAGAGGAATGGATATTATGAGTTCGATATTCTTTAGTATTTGAGTATGGATAATCAAGTGTATGTGTACTAAGTTTGGTCAAGATCCATCCACTAATGTAGGAGTATTAAGCCTATTGATATTTATATAGCTCATATAAGAAAAAAAACGAATTCGGGGCCCCCGGCCCCACATGAAATGTTGTTAAAAGTTCTCAACCCCTTAAGAGTTCCTTCTGGATAATGATGGATACATGTGCCAAGTTTGGTCAAGATCCATCAATCCGTGTAAAAGCCTTTGTGGAACAGACCCACAAACCCACAAACAAACAAACAAACAAACAGATTTTCACTTTTATATATATATATATGATATGATATGATGTGATATGATACTGAGGTATCATTAGCCACATAATTTTTATTTTTACCCCGTTAACAATAGAAAACTTAAAAGACAATCCGGCAATTCGCAATTCTTACTATGACGCATCAAGAAATAATCTCAATAAGCCAGCCAAATTGTACCCACTCCCCCCCCCCCCCACCTTTCCTCAAAAATAATGAAATGACGTCCCTGGCTGTCCCCTTTGTATCATGGTATTAACAAGTTGCTATACTATAGGTACAAATTATGTTGTCGGCTAACACCGGCTTTCTAGCGCTCACCACGTGATCGTCCTTGACATTGGACCCCGGGACACTTCTGAAAACCAGTTCCGATCCCCACAATCAGCTGACGATGATCAGACAGAAAACAAAAAATCTCACAATCTGCGTGGTTCCAGAATTTTCTCTGTCTTGTGGCTGACAGATAACTAAGACGCTCATATTATCTTAATCTTTTATCTCGCAAAAAAAAAAAAATCGTTTGAGAACAACTGCGCCTGCTTGATGAGTCACCACGTGACCAGGAGCTTAATGCCACCGCTGAGAGTCAGGGCTTTCAAATCGTACGATGTATCTGGCCATTATTAAAAGAATTCTTCTAGATCAGGGATTCTTACTTCCTTTTGTTCAAGTGGCCCCTGCCGGTCAATGTGAATGCAGAGGAATTTTCCTTACAATACCCTTTTTAATATCCGTAAAATAAAAATTACAAAGAAAGTGTAGCCCCTCTGACTTCTTTTCATTGGCCACGAAAGTGTCTGCAGTACCACAGATTAAGAACCCCTATTTTAAACTGTCAGTATATTTGGTGTGTTGGAAATGGAAAGTGCGGGGGGGGGGGGGGGGGGGGGGTTAGGGTGGAAGGCTATACGCAAAGTTCCCGAGAGTCAATGAAAATCTTGATAAATGTTACATGTTGTTAACAACTGCAACAAATAAGGGGGTATAAAAATAACAAGCACTATTGCAATTTTAAACATACATTTAACATATCTCTTTCAGACACTCTGTATGAGCTCTCAATAAAGTGACTACAAAATGAAACATTTAGTTGAGATGATTTAAGGAAGCATTTCTTCTATGACCTGGTTGGTGTTGTGTACAAGTGCGTGTGAGTGTGGGGGGACCTTGTCGGTGTTGTGTATGTGTGTGAGTGTGGGGATTTGGTCGGTGTTGAATATGTGTGTGTGGGGGGGGACCTTGTCGGTGTTGTGTACACGTGCGTGTGAGAGTGGGGAACCTTGTCGGTGTTGTGTATATGTGTGAGTGTGGGGATGTGGTCGGTGTTGAGTACATGTGCGTATGAGGACTTGATCGGTGTTGTGTACAAGTGCATGTGAGTGGGAGGGGCCTGGTCGGTGTTGTGAATGTGTGTGTGTGTGGGGACCTTGTCGGCGTTGTGTATGTGTGTGGGGAGACGACAACTGATTTTATTACCGGTATATTTCAACATTCATGTAATTTTTAGCTAATTCCAACTACAATACATTCACCGAGTAGAATACATTCACCGAGTAGAATACATTCACCGAGTAGAATACATTCACCGAGTAGAATACATTCACCGAGTAGAATACATTCACCGAGTACAACATATTCACTGGTTTGCAACATAGTGCTCAATTTTTGTGTGAAAAACCCCCCTCCCCCAAAGATTAAAATGATTAAAATGATTCTGCGAGAAAAACTAAATTCTATAATATGATGCGAGTTGTGCAATGTTCCTCAATGCCGGGCATTGATTGGCTAGTTCCGAATATAAGGGAAAACACTCAGTAATCCTATCTAAATTCCACATTTAAAACCAGTGTGTTGAAAAACGACAATTTACCGCCTAAATATCATTGCGCCAATACCATTTTGTAGAGCAAATTTTATGTTACATGTTTAAAATATCATCAAAAAAGAGCAATTTTAGAGTCCCCAAGTGTCGCTCTGTTGGCACAGAAAGACCAGACCATCTCTGCAATAAAGGATCTTGTGGATAGAAAATGAGGCATCAAATATTTACTGTCATAAAATATCGCTAGCAGAAGATTTAAGGTAATGATCAGAGATCTCCCAAGACAGGCGCAGACGCTTGGTCTCGGTTGACATTTGGGACGAAGTTGAAAAAACAAACAAAACAACACACAAAAAATTCAATCTAAATTAATGACGAATCAATTATTAAGTTTGCAATTTACAAGTGTATTACATGGCAAAACTTACAGGCGTATTATTACATGGGTAGAAGGCAATGGCGTGGGCACTGGAAGCTTGGTATAGGGTAAGTGACAGGCAATGGTTTAGGCACTGGAAACTTGGTAAAGGTTAGGTGGAAGGCAATGGTTTAGGCACTGGAAGCTTGGTATAGGGTAGGTGGAAGGCAATGGTGAGGCACTGGAAACTTGGTATAGAGTAGATGGAAGGCAATGGTTTAGGCACTGGAAACTTGGTACAGGCTGGGTAGAAGGCATTTTTGTGAGCACTGGAAACTTAGTCGAGGTTAGATAGAAAGCAATGGTTTGGGCACTGGAAGTTGAGGACAAATATTTTAAATACATTATCCACTTGTGCTTAACCGCTAAGCAACGTCTATTAACGATAAAATATTCCGTGGACTTTTCAGAGAGATATTGTCTGTCGGATTTGGCTTAAATAATAATGGTCACACTTGTTTATATAGACAGCCCAAAGATTTTTTAGCTTCTAAATACGATTCGTAACCCTATACTACATAATTAAACATAGAAATATATACTAAAGCCTTACGCTAAATAATTAATGTTCATTTTAACTCTTCAGTCTTTGAAATGCTTGAAGGAAGTTCAAATATGAGAAATAATTGTTTCCAAGAAATGCAGATCAGAGAAGAAAACAAATCGACAGGCTTATACAGGATTAAATGTGGCCACCCACAACTGCAAGCGGAGGTGCGCACTTTCTAGCACGAATATCATCCACTGTCCAATGCATTATCCGCTGTACATTCATCATCAGCTGTCCACAACAACACCAAAATGTCAAATATATTATCAGCTATCCATTCCTCATCAGCTGTCCAATACATCGTTAGCTGTCCAATACACCATTAGATGTCCAATACATCATCAGCTGTTCAATACATCATTAGCGGTACAATTCATCATTAGCTGTCAAGTCAATTTTATTTGTCAATACATTATCATCAGTCCAATACATCATCAGCTGTCCAAATTTGAACCAAAAGATAGATAACAGAAACCTTCCTAGAACCATTGAACTTTTTGAACTGAACATTTAACACAGGAAGTACGGCTTAGAGAGGATTTAGTGATGGGATGTGAGAACTTTTGCACCTAAGTTTGCGCACCTGATGTACAAACTTTGATGAGATCTCTTTCCTATCCACCGCATTACGTTGCGGTGAAATAACATTTAAAAAATGACAAACATTGGATAGATTTGAAAATCCTGGTACGGCGAGAACAATACTATGGTAGGAAATTGGGGAAGTGCCTACTCTCGACTCGAGAACATGTCATGGATTAAAATAATTAATTAAATGAAGGACATACAAAAATCTTTAATCTTGTCTGTGTATGTCTTTTTGCGTCTAAATGTGTCTAAAAGTAAAAGAAAAACAAAAAAACTGGCTATGCCAAAAAAGGGCTGTGAAGTGAAGTTGTAGGACCGGCTATACCAAATAACAGCCGTAGTGAAGTTGTAAGACCGGCTATACCAAATAACAGCCGTAGTGAAGTTGTAAGACCGGCTATACCAAATAACAGCTGTAGTGAAGTTGTAAGACCGGCTATACCAATTAACAGCTGTAGTGAAGTTGTAAGACCGGCTATGTCAAAAAGCCTCTGTATTGAAGTTGCAAGACCGACTGTACTAAATATTGGCATGTGGTGAAGTTGTAAGACCGGCAATGCCAAAAAAGCCTCTGTATTGAAGTTGCTAGACCTACTGTACTACATATTGGCATGTAGTGAAGTTTTTGACGCCCTTGGCTAATTTATTTTTTAAATAATAAAAATTTAAAAAATTGACATTTAGCGGCGCCCTTTTGAACAGGCGCAGGCCGGCGCCCTTGACAACTGCCCCAATGCCATGCCGTTGTTACGCCTCTGCAAACAATATTCAATTTAATTATACTATTCAATTTCTATAAAAATGCAAATTGAATTACAGAAACAAACAAAACAATAAAAAACAATTAAAAACAAACAAACACCAAACAACAAACTCTATCAACTTACAGCAAAGCAAGTGAAAGGTTAAACCCCTCCTCAAATACAAATATTAATTTAAACAGACACACACGTTAAAGAGTGACATATTTAAATCATATAACGTGTCGTATATCTTAGGTATTATAAGCACAACTCTCGCCCTCTCTCTCTCTAGGCTAGGGAATCTGCCGGCCTGTACAGAGGGATTAAAGAAGTTGCCTCGCGCGTTACCATTTTAAAGAAAAAATAGAATGAATTCGAACCTAAACAACTCTTTTCTAATGAAAAACATCTTTGACGTCAACATCAAGGCACAAAATAGGGGAGACAAGTGGTCGTGGCTAATAATAGCCCTACACACATGCCATAACACCGGTTATGCCAAATAGTAGCTGCTGTAAAGCTATGAGATGGTTCAAGCCAAACAAGCTGGATGAATGAATGAGTCACTGCGCTGTCTTTTTTGTCGTAAAACAGACAAACACACAGACACAGACCTTAAGATTGATGTTTTACTAGGATTTTTTTAAATTTGAAAACCGTGATAAAAATATTATTATGCACTTTTATTTCAAGATAAGACTCTTCATATAAACAAAATTCTTAACATAGAAGAGGCATAAAATTATATTTATCTTTAAAAATAAATGCAACACCGAAAACACGGCATTTGAGAACACCTTCAAGTTAGTCTTCAAACGCAGTGTTGCTAAACAAACATGAGTGCCAATGAGTCTTTTAATATAGCATAATATATACATACTCACACACACACACCAGTGGCGTAGCGAGCTTAACTCGCGCCCGGGGCACAATACCTTTTTAGCGCCCCCAATACCCTTTTAGCACCCCCCAATCGAAAACCATACAATATTATAGTAAAATATACCATTTGGCGCCCCTTTGTGAGTAGCGCCCGGGGCATGATGCCCCCCTTGCCCCCCACTACGCCACTGACACACACACACACACACACACATATATATATATATATATATACACCCATCTGTGTGACTGTGATTAATAACATAAAAGCATCTGCAAATAAAATAAAATTGAAGTAAGGGAGACCAGAGTAACAAGTCACAATACAAAAGTGACCAAATAAAAAAAATAAAAAAACAAAAACAAAAACTGACACAACTTTTCTCATTTGGAAATTTAGACATGGTGAAAGGGGAATTAAATATGCTGCTCCTGGGAACTAGTCGACAAAACCTGTGCTCAACTGCTGATGTCAACCATGCCTGGACCACACAGAGAAACACGAGCGCACCGCTGATGTCAACCATGCCTGGGCCACACAGAGAAACACGAGCGAACTGCTAATGTCAACCATGCCTGGACCACACAGAGAAACACGCGCGTGGACTGCTGATGTCAACCATGCCTGGACCACACAGAGAAACACGCGCGTGGACTGCTGATGTCAACCAGTCGTAGCGGTTAATAGTTGAAAGACATGACATTTGACAGTGGTACGTCCTCTAATGCGGACACTTGACTCTGTGTTAACACGGTAGACGACAGAAACCTTGCTGTGTACAAACTTGACACATCCCTACTTTCACACACGGTGTGGCCACATCAAAGACACTATACATCAGTACATTTGTTATAAGCGTGCTCACGCCGTAGACATCAAAATCCTATTTGCGTGCAAACTAAATATCAATAGATTTAATCTTAGAGTGAACTCTTAGAATGGCGGGAAATGTCAAGTAACGGTAATCAATTCATTAATTTAAAATTTAGAAAAAACGAAAAAAAAAAAACTCTTGGGGTTTATTGGGTTTAAGATGTTTATATTTGTCTGGTCATCTTAAGTAGAACTGGACCCTGGTCATCTTAAGTAGAACTGGACCCTGGTCATCTTAAGTAGAACTGGACCCTGGTCATCTTAAGTAGAATTGGACCCTGGTCATCTTAAGTAGAACTGGACCATGGTCATCTTAAGTAGAACTGGACCCTGGTCATCTTAAGTAGAACTGGACTCGTAGAACTGGACGAAAATATATTTTTCAAAATAAAAAATGTTTGATTGTGTTAGAGGTAAACACGAAGCCTGCTTCCTAACTTTATATCATTAACTTAAATCCCCCTTGTTGTACATATGGATTTAAAACCCTAACTCACCGTGGTCTCGTCTGCAATGTTAGGAGCTGGATAATATATAAATCGGATGCACCTATTGGTACCCGGGTACCAGAATTGAGAGGTTGGGATTAAAAAACTATTAAAAATACGATTGTTGGGTTTGTAAGACCAAATGAGAGATAATTGAATGGACTATACGTTTGTAATCTTAATTCTTCAGTTTTACTAAAATAAACTACTACAAATGAAATCCGAATAGCATTGAGTCTAATGGTACCCGGGTGCGAGTGGCGGCGTTACGTGTCCGGGTCCATTTTGACTAATACTATTCGGATGTCGTTTGTAGTAGTTTATTTCTCAGTGCTTCAACTCTATCTCTCAGTGCTTCAACTCTATCTCTCTGTACTTCAACTCTATCTCTCAGTGCTTCAACTCTATCTCTCAGTGCTTCAACTTTATCTCTCAGTGCTTCAACTCTATCTCTCAGTGCTTCAACTCTATCTCTCAGTGCTTCAACTCTATCTCTCAGTGCTTCAACTCTATCTCTCAGTGCTTCAACTTTATCTCTCAGTGCTTCAACTCTATCTCTCAGTGCTTCAACTCTATCTCTCAGTGCTTCAACTTTATCTCTCAGTTCTTCAACTTTATCTCTCAGTGCTTCAACTCTATCTCTCAGTGATTCAACTTTATCTCTCAGTTCTTCAAACTCTATCTCTCAGTGCTACAACTCTATCTCTCAGTGCTTCAAGTCTATCTCTCAGTACTTCAAACTCTATCTCTAGTACTTCAACTTTATCTCTCAGTACATCAAACTCTATATCTCAGTACTTCAAACTCTATCTCTCAGTGCTTCAACTTTATCTCTCAGTGCTTCAACTCAATCTCTCAGTGCTTCAACTTTATCTCTCAGTTCTTCAAACTCTATCTCTCAGTGCTTCAACTATATCTCTCAGTGCTTCAACTTTATCTCTCAGTGCTTCAACTCTATCTCTCAGTTCTTCAACTTTATCTCTCAGTGTTTCAACTTTATCTCTCAGTGCTTCAACTTTATCTCTCAGTGCTTCAACTTTATCTCTCAGTGTTTCAACTTTATCTCTCAGTGCTTCAACTTTATCTCTCAGTGCTTCAGCCCTATCTCTCAGTGCTTCAACTTTATCTCTCAGTGTTTCAACTTTATCTCTCAGTGCTTCAACTTTATCTCTCAGTTCTTCAACTTTATCTCTCAGTGTTTCAACTTTATCTCTCAGTGCTTCAACTTTATCTCTCAGTGCTTCAACTTTATCTCTCAGTGTTTCAACTTTATCTCTCAGTGCTTCAACTTTATCTCTCAGTGCTTCAGCCCTATCTCTCAGTGCTTCAACTTTATCTCTCAGTGTTTCAACTTTATCTCTCAGTGCTTCAACTTTATCTCTCAGTGCTTCAACTTTATCTCTCAGTGCTTCAACTCTATCTCTCAGTGCTTCAACTTTATCTCTCAGTGCTTCAAACTCTGAAAGGGCATGCGTACTATTTCATTTGTCTGTCAATTAGTGAAGGCGAGTGCTCGGGTAAGAATAAAAGGAGTGGGGGTGGTGTAAGGAAGCATCATAGAATACCAGGTCATTGTCACGTTGAAATAACTTAGCTCCCTATACTTGCCCTTGAAAACAACTGACACAAAGAAGTCACGTGTTAACTTGTAACTGATTAAATCCAAGCAGTTTGATTATAAAAAAAAAAATAATGATCAAATCACAATTTACAGCGCAATTTAGAGTCTAGAGTTACTAACCTTTAATAGTGTGATCGCCCCTGCCCATCAGTTCGTGTGTCCTAGAAGCTAAATCTATTGTTATTCCCCGTCACACCGATGGCCGCCTCGTCTATCCTCAAACCCATTTAAAATAAATGAATTAATTCAAACTCAACGCCTAGACCATTTTTTCCCCACGCGTAATTTTGTCAAGTCGGCATACACAGTAGTTGATGTCTACGGATGATTTGTATCTTGGGCCACGTCTCTGTTGAAAGCAACTACAACACGACCACTCATGCAATTTTAAATTAATGTAAAAAAAGGTTCAAAGATGTCTTGTGTGGGGTCAAATTTAAAAAAAAAAAAAGCACCTTTCAAACGATCTATCCATCTACCCGGAGGAACAAAGAAATAAATGAATTGAAAAATAATAGTAATGTGAATTTAAATTTAAATCTCCTGCAAGACCAATGGAGAAAATGTAATACTTAACGTTAAACATAAAAATGATAACATACTCTTTGAAAATCTTTAGACGCCATGGGGAATGTGCGGCAAATATGAAGATTATGCGGCATATGATATATTTTGATAACAGGAGGAATTTAATATCATACCCCACCTCACCCAACCCCATTTTCCCTTTTAAATGATTGAATTATTGTCAATTGTATGTGTATAGATATATGCCGAATAGACGCAGTTTCGTATGTCAAAATGCAGGAATATTTTAAAACTATTAAATTCCAAAAAGTCATATCCTTTTGACTTAATAAATGTCTAAGGCAAGCCTCTCCTATATTGCTGGCCATGTAATTCAATTACTGTTCGCCCTAATTTAATTCTTGACGCAAGTGGTCTTCTCATTTCTTATCATGGAACAAATCTTTGCGCCCTACGATTTACAGATCCCTGATGATTTGTTGAAATGCCATTATTGACAAGACACCTCAGTCTATATAACATAACCTGTTGATTAAGAGAAGACAAATTTAGGGATTTTAAAAATAACGTGTACATTTTACAGCTAAGAACAGCTGAACAAAAAAAACAAGAAACCAAGCAAAAAACAACAAAAAAACCAACAAAAAAACAACAAAAAAACCAACAAAAAAACCAACAAAAAAACAACAAAAAACAAACAAAAAAACAACAAAAAAAAAACAACAAAAAAACAAACAAAAAAACAAAAAACAACTGAACAGTAATTTTATTGACTTGTCTCCCTCTGAGGACAACAGGTGTCAACATGCATATGGATGTTGCACCGAGCAATGGTCTTATTGATAACATGGATGTTGCACGGACCAGTGACCTTCTTGACAACATGGATGTGGCACGGACCAGTGACCTTCTTGACAACATGGATGTGGCACCGACCAGTGACCTTTTTGACAACATGGATGTGGCACCGACCAGTGACCTTCTTGACAACAGGGATGTGGCACCGACCAGTGACCTTCTTGACAACAGGGATGTGGCACCGAGCAGTGACCTTCTTGACAACATGGATGTGGCACCGACCAGTGACCTTTTTGACAACATGGATGTGGCACCGACCAGTGACCTTCTTGACAACAGGGATGTGGCACCGACCAGTGACCTTCTTGACAACAGGGATGTGGCACCGACCAGTGACCTTCTTGACAACATGGATGTGGCACCGACCAGTGACCTTCTTGACAACATGGATGTGGCACCGACCAGTGACCTTCTTGACAACAGGGATGTGGCACCGACCAGTGACCTTCTTGACAACATGGACGTGGCACCGACCAGTGACCTTCTTGACAACAGGGATGTCGCACCGACCAGTAACCTTCTTGACAACATGGACGAGGCACCGACCAATGGCCTACTTAATTTAACAATATAAATGTTGCACTGACCAATGACCTCCTCAACATATACATAAATTATTAGTTTTACAGAAGCATCCTTTAAAGCGATTGACGTGCATGAGATGCTTAGTGAACCCAGAGCTCTATACAATCCATCAGTTGAAGCTCTTCATAGAACCTGCCACCGGAGCTGAGGCCACTGAACTAAGGAACACAAAATGAGAGATTAACCCTTTGTTCGCCGAGACCTTCCTTTTTTTTACCAAATGCTACAAACACATTAGATTTTTTGGAGGCTCTCTAACTGTCTATATTTTCTGTCAGTTACACTAGCAGTGGTGGCGGATCAAGACCAACAGGGGAGAACGAAGAGAGAGGGGGGGACAGGCCTAAAGAGTATTAACCATAACCATAATGGTGCCCAAATATAAATTATAATAAGAAGGTCTTGGGTGTTTCTACAAAGAGACGGATGTCACAACGATTATCGATAGTTATCTGACAATTAAATATGTAAATATATAATGCCGTCAGTTGGACCGTACTGGTCAGTGCTCCTGTTCGTGTGATTGTGTTGGCAAAGTGTCAGTAGTTTTATCTGCAATCTTTCAACTAACGGAAATTCGAACAAGATCGTTCTTTGTTGCGTACTTTGAGGATGAAGCATAGCCTAGGCCTAACTGTGATGTCCTGGGAGGATGAAGTATAGCCTAGGCCTAACTGTGATGTCCTGTGAGGATGAAGTATAGCCTATGCCTAACTGTGAAGTCCTGTGAGGATGAAGTATAGCCTAGGCCTAACTGTGATGTCCTGTGAGGATGAAGTATAGCCTATGCCTAACTGTGATGTCCTGTGAGGATGAAGTATAGCCTAGGCCTAACTGTGATGTCCTGTGAGGATGAAGTATAGCCTAGGCCTAACTGTGATGTCCTGTGAGGATGAAGTATAGCCTAGGCCTAAATGTGATGTCCTGTGAGTATGAAGTATAGCCTAGGCCTAACTGTTACGCCATATGAGGACCAAGCAAAGCCCAGGACTGTTACGCCATATGAGGACCAAGCATAGCCCAGGTCTGTCATGTCTAGACACGTGAAGCACTACTTCTAAGTAGTGTAAGGAATAGGAAGGAACAAAGTTTTTCTTCAGACTAAAATAAACACTGGTGGAAGTTTGCTTTTTACGGTAGTAAGTAGTGTTTTTTGATCGGATATCTGATCTCATGAGATTTCTATGCTAATGCTATGCTTATTTGAACCTGATACATTTGGGGGGGGGGGGGCGGTTTGTCAGCCCATATGATCTTTAAACCCTTAAATTAAATTTCGATAAAATTACAGACATGAATTTAAATAGATAGGACAGTAGCTAGAAACAGAATCGATTGCCTTCTGCTGTAACAGCTTGTACAGGAGAACTGATTACTTTTTTTTCAAGGTCCATTCTGGCAAGCGTGACTCCAACCTCACATGGCCAGGGCAGTTCTAAAATGTCAACTTAAACTCATTAGTTCGCCAAGATCTCACGGAAACCAAAACCTATCTAAGAATTCGAAGGAATGGAAATACATTATCGATGAAGACAACCAGGCAAACACATTAATTTAGTTTAATAGGGGCATGTCAATGTTTTCAAATTCCCCCCATACACGACACCCCCCATCCCAAAAAAAATGAAAAGAAAAAGAAATTTAAAATTTTTTTTTTCAACAAAACAAAAACAGAGTTATTTTTAAATGTCCCCGAGGTAAACAATTGTTGTTAAACAAATTGACGTTTGTGGAAAAAACAGCTACATCGACTTGAAGCCACGATTGGAGATGTTAAATTCTATTCAATATGGCTTAAAATCTTTTTTTCGGGTGTTTTTAAGAAGGACTAAAGCAATCTATAGAACTATGTAATATAAAGAACTATCCAATTTATGGAACTATCCAATGTATGGAGCTATCCAATGTATGGAACTATCCAATCCATGGAACTATCCAATCTATGGAACTATCCAATCTCTGGAACCATCCATTCCATGGATTACTGCATTGCTATAAAAGACTTGTTTGAAAATGGAACCGAGTGACATGTTGACACTAAAGAAAAAAATTTAAATGCACCTGTGGAAGGCTAGAGAAAGTATTTATTATTGATAACTTGAGACATTGTTAAATTACCAGTATCACATGATATTATTAGGCAAATAGTTGATCATTTATCTTTAAAAATATGAACAAATTGTGTACGTTCATTGTAAACATTTCTGACAGGGAAACAAATCCATTTGGACATAAGATAGTTATTGTTCTCATTTAATTAAAACCCAAGTGTCACAGATATAATTATATGGGACATAAGTAATGTGGAAATGATTGCTTATGTAATATATAGAGTATTGGGACTTTAACAAAAACTGACCAATGGGAGGCGAGCAAGAGGAGAAAAAAATGGAGTCTAAATAATTTGACAGTTGAATCACGAAGTTTGTGTAGGACGATAGATTGAACAGAAACGTTTGTGTAGGAAGATAGATTGAACAGAAAACGTTTGTGTAGGAAGATAGATTGAACAGAAAGCGTTTGTGTAGGAAGATAGATTGAACAGAAAACGTTTGCGTAGGAAGATAGATTGAACAGAAAACGTTTGCGTAGGAAGATAGATTGAACAGAAAACGTTTCTGTAGGAAGATAGATTAAACAGAAAATGTTTGTGTAGGAAGATAGATTGAACAGAAACGTTTGTGTAGGAAGATAGATTTAACAGCAAACGTTTGTGTAGAAAGATAGATTGAACAGAAAACGTTTGTGTAGGAAGATAGATTGAACATAAAAGTTTGTGTAGGAAGATAGATTGAACAGAAAACTTTTGTGTAGGAAGATTGATTGAACAGCAAACGTTTGTGTAGTAAGATAGATTGAACAGCAAACGTTTGTGTTAAAATGAAGATTTATAGTGCATTGAAATACTTATGATACCTTACAAGAGTTTTTGGCTTTAGTATGTTCTGCACACGTATTTGTAGACCTATTTCAAGTATTAACTACTGCTATTATTATTATTTTGATTGTCAGCGTGTGTAATAAATAAAATATAGTCACTATTATTATTCATTTGAACCACTACGCATCTGTTATAATTCATAAGACATTGTGACTGTGACACTAAGAAAAAAAATGTCTGAGACGTTGTGTTTTTCAAATCAAGAAAATAGTGCGCATCTGTATTTAAAAAACAAATTAAATATGACATTTTCGAACTTCTTATCCAACAACTAGATCAAACCCCCCCCCCCCCCCCCCCAAATTTGGAAAACCCTTTTAGTGTTTGCATCATTCTATAAATGTTAACAAGGAATTTATATAAATAGAAAATAGTAAAGCATAGATCACGTGTAAATTTATAAAAATAAAATCCTTTAAAAAATGGAATTTAGAAACTGTGATTACATATGAACTTGTTTTGTTTTATTGGAATATTTTGTTTCTCCATTCCAGTGTACAATCAGCTGTTGTATAACTTTCATTGTTTCTATGCCAGTGTACAATCAGCTGTTGTATAACGTTCATTGTTTCTATGCCAGTGTACAATCAGCTGTTGTATAACGTTCATTGTTTCTATGCCAGTGTACAATCAGCTGTTGTATAACGTTCATTGTTTCTATGCCAGTGTACAATCAGCTGTTGTATAACGTTCATTGTTTCTATGCCAGTGTACAATCAGCTGTTGTATAACTTTCATTGTTTCTATGCCAGTGTACAATCAGCTGTTGTATAACGTTCATTGTTTCTATGCCAGTGTACAATCAGCTGTTGTATAACGTTCATTGTTTCTATGCCAGTGTACAATCAGCTGTTGTATAACTTTTATTGTTTCTATGCCAGTGTACAATCAGCTGTTGTATAACTTTCATTGTTTCTATGCCAGTGTACAATCAGCTGTTGTATAACTTTTATTGTTTCTATGCCAGTGTACAATCAGCTGTTGTATAACTTTCATTGTTTCTATGCCAGTGTACAATCAGCTGTTGCAAAACTTTCATTGTTTCTATGCCAGTGTACAATCAGCTGTTGTATAACGTTCATTGTTTCTATGCCAGTGTACAATCAGCTGTTGTATAACGTTCATTGTTTCTATGCCAGTGTACAATCAGCTGTTGTATAACGTTCATTGTTTCTATGCCAGTGTACAATCAGCTGTTGCAAAACTTTTATTGTTTCTATGCCAGTGTACAATCAGCTGTTGTATAACGTTCATTGTTTCTATGCCAGTGTACAATCAGCTGTTGCAAAACTTTCATTGTTTCTATGCCAGTGTACAATCAGCTGTTGTATAACGTTCATTGTTTCTATGCCAGTGTACAATCAGCTGTTGTATAACGTTCATTGTTTCTATGCCAGTGTACAATCAGCTGTTGTATAACGTTCATTGTTTCTATGCCAGTGTACAATCAGCTGTTGTATAACGTTCATTGTTTCTATGCCAGTGTACAATCAGCTGTTGTATAACGTTCATTGTTTCTATGCCAGTGTACAATCAGCTGTTGTATAACGTTCATTGTTTCTATGACAGTGTACAATCAGCTGTTGCAAAACTTTTATTGTTTCTATGCCAGTGTACAATCAGCTGTTGTATAACGTTCATTGTTTCTATGCCAGTGTACAATCAGCTGTTGTATAACGTTCATTGTTTCTATGCCAGTGTACAATCAGCTGTTGTATAACGTTCATTGTTTCTATGCCAGTGTACAATCAGCTGTTGCAAAACTTTTATTGTTTCTATGCCAGTGTACAATCAGCTGTTGTATAACGTTCATTGTTTCTATGCCAGTGTACAATCAGCTGTTGTATAACGTTCATTGTTTCTATGCCAGTGTACAATCAGCTGTTGCAAAACTTTCATTGTTTCTATGCCAGTGTACAATTAGCTGTTGTATAACGTTCATTGTTTCTATGCCAGTGTACAATCAGCTGTTGTATAACGTTCATTGTTTCTATGCCAGTGTACAATCAGCTGTTGCAAAACTTTCATTGTTTCTATGCCAGTGTACAATTAGCTGTTGTATAACGTTCATTGTTTCTATGCCAGTGTACAATCAGCTGTTGCAAAACTTTCATTGTTTCTATGCCAGTGTACAATTAGCTGTTGTATAACATTTATCGGATTGTATGCAGCTTTACCCATTATTTAAAACAAAAATAATTGAATTTTATTCCAACGTTTGGTGGCACCAAACAAATCTAAATGACCGAATCTGTTTATACCATAACATATTCTAATGAAGCGCCTGTTCAGGGCTGGTTGTGTTTTATTTTGTTCGCAATTATAGTCTATCGCTTCACTCGGTCCCGAAATAACTTTTAATGATTTTTAAATTCCTTCCCCCCCCCCCACCTTAATTTTCTTCATTTTTAGCTTTGTCAGCTTTGGACGATAATCACAAGGAGTGATTCATACAAATTAAAGGTCGATTGGAGGTCAGCGAGGCCTTGGAGATGAATAACTGAGACGTCTCTTGTTCTCAAGGCGACATTTTTCTGTATTAAACGCAAAAGAGGTGGAAGATGTAGATCAATAACGTTAATGAAATCTCAATGATATAGGAAGGATGGTAAATGATACAATGATGACAAAATACACACAGATAGACCTTGACCTGCTCAGTAAATGATATACTAATGACAAGATACACACAGATAGACCTTGACCTGCTCACCTTTGGTGGTAGTAGTTCACAAATTTTAATGGCTTAAATCTAAGTTCTAATATGTAGACATTTTTGTTTGTTTGGGTGATAAGTGTGTTATGTCTTCATTTTCAAGATGTCCAAAATGGGATCTCAACTTTAAAAAAAACCCAATGAATATCAAGTTAGAAAAACAACTGTAGATGTATCTAAGTAAGAAAAACCAATTAAGCTAAATCTATTTGAATAAAGCTATGAAGGGAAATGTTTTGTAATGAAATCTATGTACTTAGAGATCTATAGGTGAATCAATGTCGATGTTTGTACTTACAGCTGTGTATCGAAATAATAAGGAAGAACTATACAGGAAAATACATTTAGGGATATTCATGTAGGCTATTGCGAAAAATGTTTGCTAACCAAAATCTGAACATATTCAACCTTTTATACTTAACTAGTACAGAACTCCCGTGAATGAATTCAAACAAAGACATTTTGGATAAAATAAAGGACCAAAGAAGTTGAGTGCAACTTGAGCACAGTAATGTTGGGGCTTCTTGGATGGTGTCATTCAATGTCGATTTAAAAGAAAAAAAAAATTGACATTTTTGTCATTCGACAAGAACGAATGAATCATACAGGAAACCCATCAAGGCCCGAAGCGCCACCTATCAAGGTTCGAAGCGCCACCTATCAAGGTTCGAAGCGCCACCTATCAAGGTCCGTAGCGGCCGCCTACTCGGAATAAGGGAGTGATCGTTATTAGTGTTCTGGTGCATATGTGTGAATATGATTTGTTATGAAAGGAGTGATCGTTATTAGTGTACTGGTGCATATGTGTGAATATGATTTGTTATGAAAGGAGTGATCGTTATTAGTGTTTTGGTGCATATGTGTGAATATGATTTGTTATGAAAGGAGTGATCGTTATTAGTGTACTGGTGCATATCTGTGAATATGTCATATTCTGTCACTGGTATTGTCATATTCTGTCACTGGTACTGTCATATTTTGTCACTGGTACTGTCATATTCTGTCACTGGTACTGTCATATTCTGTCACTGTATAGTCATATTCGATCACTGGTCCTGTCATATTCTGTCACTGTACTGTCATATTCTATCACTGGTCCTGTCATATTCTGTCACTGGTACTGTCTTAACGATTGAGGGATTCTGTAATACTAGTGGGTGGTGATGGCAGTGCGAAGTTTTCACACAAAGAAAAAAAGCATGCATACAATTACATGTATGTAAAATAAACATATGTATGTATATATATATATATGGAATAAATAAATATATATATACACACACACATATTTATATATTTTACATGAGCGATAGACATAAAGAAGAAGTTAAGAGTTGTGTATGTGTGTGTGTGAATGCGTGTGTAAGAGAGAGAGAGAGAGAGAGAGAAAGAGAGTAAGAGAGAGAAAAAAATACAGAGAAAGAGAGTAAAAGAGAGAGTGTGTGTGAGGGAGGGAGAGAGAGAGAGAGAGAGAGAGAGAGAGAGAGAGAGAGAGAGAGAGAGAAGACCATATTATTGTAAAAAATCGACATTTAAGGAGGGAAAAAAATAAGCGCAAAGTCTTTTCTTACTAGAAGTTTGAGTCAACTACCTTTACAGAAAATTGAAAGGGAACAACTCTGGTGGTAGATGAACTCTAAAGGGAGATCAAAACAGGAGAATACATCCAAGAAGTTGTTAGAGAAATAAAATTTGAAAACAGAGTAAAAACCTTATTGTCTACAGAATGGGGTGCGGAGGGTGGGGTGGGAGAGGAGAACACTGCAGAGGCAAGAAGGGGAAGTAATTCATGAGAAAGCATACAAGTAATACGTCTGCAAAATATTTTGATGTAATTTGTGGAGGGGGTGGGCAAAGATGCCGAACATGGACCTGAATGACATTATTTTTCTGAAAGAATAAAGAAAAATAAAATGAATGGTTAGGGTTTAAAGCGTACATGATGTATACAGATAGCTAGATAGATAAATGGATGGATAGCTAGATGGATAAATGGATGAATAGCTATATGGATACATGGGTTTGACATCTAGATGGATAAATCGATGGATATCTAGATGGATAAATAGATGAATTGCTAGATAGATAAATGGATGGATAGCCAGATGGATAAATGGACGGATAGCTTGTTGGATAAATGGATGGCTATATGTATGGATGAAAAGATTGATGGATAGATAGATCGATAGATTGAAGGATGTATGAATTGATATATGAATGGTTAAATATATGGAGAAATGGATGGTTAGATGTATGGATAAATGTATGAATAGTTTAATGGATGGATGGATAAACGGATGGATGGATGAAAATATGCTTTGACATATGTATGTATAGATGCACGGAAAGATGAAAGATAGATGGATGAATGGGTAGACGGTTGAATCGATAAATAAATATATGAATAGATAAATAGATACAGATTGATTGATGGGTAGATTTATAGATAAATGGATGGATAATTATTTGGATCAACGGATTTATTGATTGGTGGATGTATAGATGGATACGTTGATTGACAGGTGGATTGGTGAATTTAAAGATGGGTAGATGTAGGGATAGATGAATAAATAGATTAATTAACTGATAGAAAGGCTGATATGCAACTGATAGAAAGGCTGATATGCAACTGATAGAAAGGCAGATATGCAACTGATAGAAAGGCAGATATGCAACTGATAGAAAGGCAGATATGCAACTGATAGAAAGGCAGATATGCAACTCAACCCATTTGACAAGGAATGAAAACGATAAAAAATAATTAAAATATTTTGGTCCATTCGTCATTTTATACAGTTATTGATACAAACGAAGGAGTCAAAGAATGATCACCCAGCCTATGGCCAGTGAAATGATTAGGTCATAGTCAGACTAGGTAATTAGGTCATAGTCAGACCATTCGATCAGGTCATAGTCAGACCAAACAATCAATGTCATTGACAGACCAGACATTCGGGTCATTGACATACCAGTCAATTGGGTCATTAACAAACCAGACATTCAGGTCATTGACAGACCAGACATTCAGGTCATTGACAGATCAGTTATTCAGGTCATTGACAGAACAGACAATTGGGTCATCGACAGACCAGACAATCGGGTCATTGACAGACCAGACAATCGGGTCATCGATAGACCAGACAGTCGGGTCATTGACAGACCAGACAATCGGGTCATTGACAGACCAGACAATCGGGTCATTGACAGAACAGACAATTGGGTCATCGACAGACCAGACAGTCGGGTCATTGACAGACCAGACATTTTGGGTCATTGACAGACCAAACAATAGGGTCATTGACAGACTATGGTGTGATGAACGATTCATACAATGCCACCATAACAACATTTTCGAGACATCAGTCCTCAAGGACATTGTAAAACATAATATAGAACTCCGCTTTCTTACTCAAGTCTGCTCACAGAACACTCGTTTCTTCACGAACCCAAAGAAACATGATGCACCCCCCACACCCTGAGACTAGCTAAGCAAGATGTTACATTATTTCATTCTGTAATTTCATTGCACTGTAACTTAATTAACAGATTTCTTCTTGTAGCTTCCTGTATGCAAAAAAAAAAAAAATGCTTCACAAAATTATGATTGTGCGTGATTTCATAAACACCTTTGACAAGTTTACATAACAAAATCGAATTCGATTATATACAACTGTGTTCACACTGTCAAGCGTATTATATACGTGAAGGTGTGTTTGAAGCCATATTTTAAGCATAAGGATCAGTTCGATTATTGTCTTAACAATGCAATGAGACGGTTTGTGAAAGGAAAGCTCTTTGATACGATTCGTGTCTATTTATGGCAGACGTACATGAAACATTTTGTCACTGGGAAAGTTTTACACACGTATTTTACACACGTATTTACACACGTATTCACACACGTATTTACCTTCTTTTTCACTCATAATATTTTTTATTAGTAAAAGTTAAAGACATAATATAATGACATTTAGAGAGCCAAAAAGAGACTTAGTGCGGTAACGAGGAGAGCATCTGCTATAAAGAAAATACTGTCGCCACCTAAACAGTTTTCAAAAGCTCTGAGATCAGTTCTAGAGCTGGTCTGTTGAGTTCGAATTAAACGTGTCTCATTGACATGAGATGACATTTCTGTCTGGGTTAAAAATTAAGTCAGACCAGAAATCGAAAAAAATAAATAACTTTGACATGTGAACGAAATAAAGATATTTTTTAAAGTAACGTATGGTACAGTGTATACGTTAAACGTTTATCATACGGTACTGAATAGTCTTAACTAAAACTTAACTAAAGTTCGGTTGCAATTGAATTCAACACAACGTAAGCAGTCGTGCAACACAATTTACACATACTATCGCTTAACCTGGAACAGTTGTTGTTTTTTTACACTGGGTCCGGGTATTTTTAGAAATAGTCGATTGGTCCAAGTGTAAAAAAAACAAGTTAACATCTCACTTTCTATAATATATGGCGGCTTAAAAAATAATACACACTACCTGCCAGCTTTTAAATAATAGTCCTATAGACAGTCCAACACCATACCTGAGGCATTTTATTGTTATATAATAGTATTAATAGTCGCCTCCAAAAATAATATTTTTACCAGAGTTCATGACGCTCGCTGCATGACAGCTTTTTTTACACTCAGTAGTATTAATGTAAAACATGTTGAGTTGTGAAAAGAAAGCAGCCACACCAGAAGCAAAATATAGATAAGAGATTTTAAGGGAACACACTGTACCAGGAATGCTTAACTTTCGTTAACATGAACTAGAGAACAAATAATAGTACGTAGATCTTTGTTAACACTGATCACATCATAGACTCAACGGAAGTGAACACCCAGACGTGCGTGAAGAAATTTCCAATAAAAAAAAAGTAAAACATTTTTATATGCTTATCCCCATCAATGTCTCCAGTAAACTGGCTTTGGGGTTCATTTCAAAATTGCCACATCTCCCTCTCTCTTCTCTCTCTGTCTCACCCCTTCTCTCTCTCTCTCTCTCTCTCTTTCTCTCTCTCCCTCTCTCTCTCTCTGTGTGGGGGATTTTCTCCAGACTATCGTTATTTTAAGTTGCTGTATGTCTAAATCTAGCTCAGGCCCTAGAGAAGCGGTTCTCAACCCGTGGTTCTCGAACCCTTTGGGGATCGAACGACCCTTTCTCAGCAATTGCCTAAGACCAACGGAAAACACATATACTCTACAGTTATGGAGAAGCAACGAAAATAATTTTATGTTTAGGGGTCAAAACGACAATGAGGAATTGCATTTAAGGGTCGCGGAATTAGGAAGGTTGAGAACCACTTCCTTAAAGGCATTTTAGACCAGAAATGGTGAAAGTGATTCACCGGTCAACCAAACATGGACAGTGACAGCCCGTTCATGTCAACTGTAATAAAAGATCTAAGACATTCTAGAAGCTTTTCTGAATGTCATAACCTTGTAAAAATGATCATGTTTCACGCTTCAGCAAACTTTAAGTTTACCAGCCCGAGACTTGAGATGCTTCAGATTAAACCGTTAAATGTAAGCCGCTGAATGAAATGATTCTATTGTTATATAATATTTGCCATTTTAAATATTTATATTTTTTTAATTCATTTTCATTAAAAAAAAAAAGCATTTTCTCTATCGATTCAGGTAAAGCTTCACACATTAAAAAAAAATCCTAATTAAGTTTGATTGATTTGGACTGGGTGATACACTTTTATTTGATAAGATGGTTGGCTGTAATCATAAAAGATAGTTAAGATTAACTATCGTTAGAAATAGATTAGCCGATGTTGATGATATATTAATGGTGCCGATACAATTGTCATCTAATTAAAAAAAAAACAACAACGCACACTTTATTATACCAACTTGCAATCATAAATCTAGGGAACTTTGTTCAATCAAAAAAACTTTCACGTTTGTAAAGTTGTAATGGTTAAATTTTCGAGTTAAGTACCAAATTGTTTGATCTTTCAATTAGTTGGTAGTTTATGAACATAACAACTTATAACAGAGGGATAGAATCATCTTCATTGTTGTATAGATTCTCCTTCGGAAAATTCTGGCTGCAATGAAAGGAGTGGTGAATATTGCCTGTAACCTACTTAAAATAGAGAGTCCCGTGTAGCGTCCTTAAAACAATGAGTTCTAGACTAGAATTATAGAATATTTGTCCTTAAAACAATGAGTTCTAGACTAGAATTATAGAATATTTGTCCTTAAAACAATGAGTTCTAGACTAGAATTAGAAGACATATAGAATATTTGTCCTTAGAACAATGAGTTCTAGACTAGAATTAGAAGACATATAGAATATTTGTCCTTAAAACAATGAGTTCTAGACTAGAATTATAAGACATATAGAATATTTGTCCTTAAAACAATGAGTTCTAGACTAGAATTATAGAATATTTGTCCTTAAAACAATGAGTTCTAGACTAGAATTAGAAGACATATAGAATATTTGTCCTTAAAACAATGAGTTCTAGACTAGAATTATAGAATATTTGTCCTTAAAACAATGAGTTCTAGACTAGAATTATAGAATATTTGTCCTTAAAACAATGAGTTCTAGACTAGAATTAGAAGACATATAGAATATTTGTCCTTAAAACAATGAGTTCTAGACTAGAATTATAGAATATTTGTCCTTAAAACAATGAGTTCTAGACTAGAATTAGAAGACATATAGAATATTTGTCCCCTAAACGAGCCACAAAACCAAGGTATTCTTTCCAGCCATGTTTTTCAACGAGTCCCAAAGTTCTTGAAATGAAAACAAATTTGTTCTATGGCCTCCTACAGTCGTTATGTAACAGGCTGATCTTTCTGGTCCGTTAGATATTATAGCAAGCTCCAAGCGGCAAAGTTTTAAGGCTGCTGAAATTAAACATGGGGCTATAAGGGCGGGCAAAGGGGGTGGGTAACTGATAAATCTTACGGTGGAGGCTTTTTTGGTTGTGTGGAAAAACATGACGCCGGAAAACATGACGCTGTAAATGATGTCCGGAAATGCTTCCTGTATGTTCTCAAGCTATTGCAGTCAAATCGTAGAGGTGAAGCAGAGACGTTTTTTTCATAGTGCATGAGGCAGGAAGCGGTGCAAGAGGCAGGCCGCAGTGCATGAGGCAGACCGTAGTGCATGAGGCAGGCCGCGGTGCAAGAGGCAGACCGTAGTGCACACGCCGGAATGGCTGCTGGAACTAAATGACGATAATGCTGATCACGCCAAGCACACTGTAGCAATGTTTTGTTCTTTGAAACTTGATGTCAACAAGAGACGTGTATTCGTCTGTTTACCAGACAACCTGTCTTTGAATCAATGTCTCGCAAATAAATAAAAAAGTAATGGATAAATAATGGAAGTCGACTCTTTCAATTTGTTTTATACTCCATAGCCTCACCTTACAATATTTTGTCTACCTCATTTTAATATGTCGTTTTTGAGAAATTTGAGATATTTATTTTCTACTCTTAAAAAGGAATTAAAGATGAATTTGTAAAAACTGCATTTTCGACCCTTTTCGTTTGTTAAAACTAAATATGAACAGCGTTGACTTATTTCCCAGATGTCACATTGTCAATGACATCAAACAGTTCTAATCACCGATACACGACCTGAAGTTCCGGCTATTTCTGGCCTCTAAAGCCCGCCAAGTCGTGTACCAAAGTCTAATTTTCTTGTTGTATACTCGATGAGAGTTATGGCCGTAAATAGTCTCTGTTGTTGTTGATGAACACAAACTGGATATTTCATCACCGACGATGGGTCTAGTACGCGCTAAGGAAAAGTAGAGCAATTGAAAGGCAAACAAAATATTTAAAATTTCTTGAGTAAACTGGATGTGGATTATGAAGCAGGAGTTCAGACACAGGCCAGGCCCTGCACGAGGATCAAATTTCAATCCACTATTGACATGTTGTCTTCATCACATTCCATTTATTAAAAGTCTCATGATAATAGAATAGAGGATACAATGTTATTGTTTGATTTCTGGCTTCAGGTCGTGGCGGCGGGTCATGGCAGAGGCGTAGCTAGAGTGTTTGGCGCCCGGGTACAAGATTCATTTTAAAGCGCCCTCTTTTCTTTTTTTCAACTCTCAAACCCATTATTTTCATCAATAAAATAATACCAAAGCACATTTTTGGCGCCCCTAACTAGATGGCACCCGGCTACATCGGTACCCCCTGCCCACCCCCCTTACGCTACGCCTCTGGATAATGGCGGGAACGATTGCCTGTGGTGAGACAAGGAGATCAGTGCCGCCAAAATGTCTAATTTTACTTGTTGTGAAACCTTAACTGGATCGTGTTTACGTCGGGGGCGCAGAGATCAAAATCAGATAGGGCATTTTTATAAAGCCCCGATAGTAGTACACTGAAAGCGAATCTAGCAAGTTCGAATGCACTATCACACATATTTCCCTCCACTTAAATTAAAAGCTCCATATGTAAGAGCAAACATAATTAAAGATAATTCCGTAACGTCCATAAGACATCTGACAAGACGTTGGTTGCTAGGGACAAATTATTCACATGATATATCAGAGGATTCTCACATCTATATTTAAGATATTGAAGGTTATTTACCTACCATTCACTTACTCACCCACCCATTCACTTATTCACTCATCCATTCACTTACTCACCCACCAATTTACTCACTCACCCACCCATTCACTTACTCACCCACCCATTCACTTACTCACCCACCCATTCACTTACTCACCCATCCATTCACTTACTCACTCATCCATTCACTTACTCACCCACCCATTCACATACTCACTTACCCATTCATTTACTCACCCACCCATTCACATACTCACCCACCCATTCACTTACTCACCCACACATTCACTTACTCACCCACCCATTCACTTACTCACCCACCCATTCACTTACTCACCCACCCATTCACTTACTCACCCACCCATTCACTTACTCACCCACCCATTCACTTACTCACCCACCCATTCATTTCCATTCACTTACTCACCAACCCATTCACTTACTCACCCACCCATTCACATACTCACTTACCCATTCATTTACTCACCCACCCATTCACTTACTCACCCACCCATTCACTTACTCACCCACACATTCACTTACTCACCCACCCATTCACTTACTCACCAACCCATTCACTTACTCACCCACCCATTCACTTACTCACCCACCCATTCACTTACTCACCCACCCATTCACTTACTCACCCACCCATTCATTTCCATTCACTTACTCACCAACCCATTCACTTACTCACCCACCCATTCACTTACTCACCCACCCATTCACTTACTCACCAACCCATTCACTTACTCACCCACCCATTCCCTTACTCACCCACCCATTCACTTACTCACCCACCCATTCACTTACTCACCCACCCATTCCCTTACTCACCCACCCATTCCCTTACTCACCCACCCATTCATTTACTCACCCACCTATTCACTTACTCACCCACCCATTTACTTACTCACCCACCCATTCACTTACTCACCCATCCATTCACTTACTCACTCACCCATTCACTTACTCACCCACCCATTAACTTACTCACCCACCCATTCACTTACTCACTTACCCATTCATTTACTCACCCACCCACCCATTCACTTACTCACCCCACCATTCACTTACTCACCCACACATTCACTTACTCACCCACCAATTCACTTACTCACCCACCCATTCACTTACTCATCCACCCATTCACTTACTCACCCACCCATTCACTTACTCACCCACCCATTCACTTACTCACCCACCCATTCATTTCCATTCACTTACTCACCCACGCATTCACTTACTCACCCACCCATTCCCTTACTCACCCATTCCCTTACTCACCCACCTGTTCACTGACTCACCCACCTGTTCACTTACTCACCCACCCATTCACTTACTCACCCACCCATTCACTTACTCACCCACCCATTCACTTACTCACCCACCCATTCCCTTACTCACCCACCCATTAACATACTCAACCACCCATTCACTTACTCACCCACCCATTCACTTACTCACCCACCCATTCACTTACTCACCCACCCATTCACTTACTCACCCACCCATTCACTTACTCACCCACCCATTCATTTCCATTCACTTACTCACCCACGCATTCACTTACTCACCCACCCATTCCCTTACTCACCCATTCCCTTACTCACCCACCTGTTCACTGACTCACCCACCTGTTCACTTACTCACCCACCCATTCACTTACTCACCCACCCATTCACTTACTCACCCACCCATTCACTTACTCACCCACCCATTCCCTTACTCACCCACCCATTAACATACTCAACCACCCATTCACTTACTCACCCACCCATTCACTTACTCACCCACCCATTCACTTACTCACCCACCCATTCACTTACTCACCCACCCATTCACTTACTCACCCACCCATTCACTTACTCACCCACTTACTGACTCGCACACTCATTCCCTTATTCACCCACTCACTTGGCCATTTGCCCACTTATTAGAGAACATGACCATTCATTCACCCACTCACCCAGCTAGGTTAGTGAGATGTAGTTGCAAGGCTAGTGAGATGTAGTTGCAAGGCTAGTGAGATGTGTGTGCTAGACTAGTGAGATGTGTGTGTTAGGCTAGTGAGATGTGTGTGCTAGGCTAGTGAGATGTATTTGCAAGGCTAGTGAGATGGGTGTGCTAGGTTAGTGAGATGTAGTTGCAAGGCTAGTGAGATGTGTGTGTTAGGCTAGTGAGATGTGTGTGTTAGGCTAGTGAGATGTGTGTGTTATGCTAGTGAGATGTGTGTGTTAGGCTAGTGAGATGTGTGTGTTAGGCTAGTGAGATTTGTGTATTAGGCTAGTGAGATGTGTGTGTTAGGCTAGTGAGATGTGTGTGTTAGGCTAGTGAGATGTGTGTGTTAGGCTAGTGAGATGTGTGTGTTAGGCTAGTGAGATGTGTGTGTTAGGCTAGTGAGATGTGTGTGCTATGCTAGTGAGATGTGTGTGTTAGGCTAGTGAGATGTGTGTGTTAGGCTAGTGAGATGTGTGTGCTAGGCTAGTGAGATGTGTGTGTTAGGCTAGTGAGATGTGTGTGCTATGCTAGTGAGATGTGTGTGTTAGGCTAGTGAGATGTGTGTGTTAGGCTAGTGAGATGTGTGTGCTAGGCTAGTGAGATGTTTGTGTTAGGCTAGTGAGATGTGTGTGCTATGCTAGTGAGATGTGTGTGCTAGGCTAGTGAGATGTGTGTGCTAGGCTAGTGAGATGTGTGTGCTAGGCTAGTGAGATGTGTGTGCTAGGCTAGTGAGATGTGTGTGCTAGGCTAGTGAGATGTGTGTGTTAGGCTAGTGAGATGTGTGTGCTATGCTAGTGAGATGTGTGTGTTAGGCTAGTGAGATGTGTGTGCTATGCTAGTGAGATGTGTGTGTTAGGCTAGTGAGATGTGTGTGCTAGGCTAGTGAGATGTGTGTGCTATGCTAGTGAGATGTGTGTGCTAGGCTAGTGAGATGTGTGTGTTAGGCTAGTGAGTTGTGTGTGCTATGCTAGTGAGATGTGTGTGCTATGCTAGTGAGATGTGTGTGCTATGCTAGTGAGATGTGTGTGCTAGGCTAGTGAGATGTGTGTGCTAGGCTAGTGAGATGTGTGTGCTAGGCTAGTGAGATGTGTGTGCTAGGCTAGTGAGATGTGTGTGTTAGGCTAGTGAGATGTGTGTGCTATGCTAGTGAGATGTGTGTGTTAGGCTAGTGAGATGTGTGTGCTATGCTAGTGAGATGTGTGTGTTAGGCTAGTGAGATGTGTGTGTTAGGCTAGTGAGATGTGTGTGTTAGACTAGTGAGTTGTGTGTGTTAGGCTAGTGAGATGGGTGTGCTATGCTAGTGAGATGTGTGTGTTAGGCTAGTGAGATGTGTGTGTTAGGCTAGTGAGATGTGTGTGTTAGGCTAGTGAGATGTGTGTGTTAGGCTAGTGAGATGTGTGTGTTAGGCTAGTGAGATGTGTGTGTTAGACTAGTGAGATGTGTGTGTTAGGCTAGTGAGATGTGTGTGTTAGGCTAGTGAGATGTGTGTGTTAGGCTAGTAAGATGTGTGTGTTAGGCTAGTGACATGTGTGTGTTAGGCTAGTGAGATGTGTGTGTTAGGCTAGTGAGATGTGTGTGTTAGACTAGTGAGATGTGTGTGTTAGGCTAGTGAGATGTGTGTGTTATGCTAGTGAGATGTGTGTGTTAGGCTAGTGAGATGTGTGTGTTAGGCTAGTGAGATGTGTGTGTTAGACTAGTGAGTTGTGTGTGTTAGGCTAGTGAGATGTGTGTGTTATGCTAGTGAGATGTGTGTGTTATGCTAGTGAGATGTGTGTGTTAGACTAGTGAGATGTGTGTGT